>JAIVEN010000052.1:0-124805 GCA_026686845.1 Adenanthera pavonina
TGTGTTTATTTCATCAACCAAGGCTCAAATTGGTGTGAGGATGTCGGATAAACTCACTAGCTCCCTTCATGTTGCGAATTTCGTGGGATTTTCCGATTTCTTTTGCTTCTCAATACATTTTCATAAGGTTGGATCATTTGGCCAAAATGGCATGATGATGATGCCAAATTGTGCACGTTTCTTCCAACTAGACTCGAATTGTTGTGAGTAAGCCGCATAAACTCCTTACCCTCGCTTAAAATTCCAAATCATGTGGCATTCTCCTCCTTAGAGCCTCCTGTTGAATGTTTAGAAACCTGGAACTTTCAAACAAAATGAGGTTAAACCGGAATCCGATTGTGTTTATTTCATCAACCAAGGCTCAAATTGGTGTGAGGATGTCGGATAAACTCACTAGCTTACTTCATGTTGCAAATTTTTTGAGGTTTTCCGAATTCTTTTGCTTTTCAATGCATTTTCATGAACTTGAATCATTTGGCCCAAATGGCGTGATGATGAAGCCAAATTGTGCACGTTTCTTCCAACTAGACTCAAATTATTGTGAGTAAGCCGCATAAACTCCTTACCTCGCTTAAAATTCCAAATCTTGTGGCATTCTCCTCCTTAGAGCCTCCTGTTGAATGTTTAGAAACCTGGAACTTTCAAACAAAATGAGGTTAAACCGGAATCCGATTGTGTTTATTTCATCAACCAAGGCTCAAATTGGTGTAAGGATGTCGGATAAACTCACGAGCTCACTTCATGTTGCAAATTTCGTGGGATTTTCCGATTTCTTTTGCTTCTCAATACATTTTCATAAGGTTGGATCATTTGGCCAAAATGGCATGATGATGAAGCCAAATTGTGCACGTTTCTTCCAACTAGACTCGAATTGTTGTGAGTAAGCCGCATAAACTCCTTACCTCGCTTAAAAATCCAAATTTTGTGACATTCTCCTCCTTAGATCCTCCTGTTGAATGTTTAGAAACCTGGAACTTTCAAACAAAATGAGGTTAAACAGGAATCCCATTGTGTTTATTTCATCAACCAAGGCTCAAATTGGTGTGAGGATGTCGGATAAACTCACTAGCTTACTTCATGTTGCAAATTTTTTGAGGTTTTCCGAATTCTTTTGCTTTTCAATGCATTTTCATGAACTTGAATCATTTGGCCCAAATGGCGTGATGATGAAGCCAAATTGTGCACGTTTCTTCCAACTAGACTCAAATTATTGTGAGTAAGCCGCATAAACTCCTTACCTCGCTTAAAATTCCAAATCTTGTGGCATTCTCCTCCTTAGAGCCTCCTGTTGAATGTTTAGAAACCTGGAACTTTCAAATAAAATGAGGTTAAACCGGAATCCGATTGTGTTTATTTCATCAACCAAGGCTCAAATTGGTGTAAGGATGTCGGATAAACTCACGAGCTCACTTCATGTTGCAAATTTCGTGGGATTTGCCGATTTCTTTTGCTTCTCAATACATTTTCATAAGGTTGGATCATTTGGCCAAAATGGCATGATGATGAAGCCAAATTGTGCACGTTTCTTCCAACTAGACTCGAATTGTTGTGAGTAAGCCGCATAAACTCCTTACCTCGCTTAAAAATCCAAATTTTGTGACATTCTCCTCCTTAGATCCTCCTGTTGAATGTTTAGAAACCTGGAACTTTCAAACAAAATGAGGTTAAACAGGAATCCCATTGTGTTTATTTCATCAACCAAGGCTCAAATTGGTGTGAGGATGTCGGATAAACTCACTCGCTCACTTTGTGTTGGAAATTTCATGAGATTTTCCGATTTCTTTTGCCTTTCTATGTATTTTCATAAAGTTGGATCGTTTGGCCAAAATGGCATGATGATGATGCCAAATTGTGCACGTTTCTTCCAACTAGACTCAAATTATTGTGAGTAAGCCGCAGAAACTCCTTACCTCGCTTAAAATTCCAAATATTGTGGCATTCTCCTCCTTAGAGCCTCCTGTTGAATGTTTAGAAACCTGGAACTTTCAAACAAAATGAGGTTAAACCGGAATCCGATTGTGTTTATTTCATCAACCAAGGCTCAAATTGGTGTAAGGATGTCGGATAAACTCACGAGCTCACTTCATGTTGCAAATTTCATGGGATTTTCCGATTTCTTTTGCTTCTCAATACATTTTCATAAGGTTAGATCATTTGGCCAAAATGGCATGATGATGATGTCAAATTGTGCACGTTTCTTCCAACTAGACTCGAATTGTTGTGAGTAAGCCGCATAAACTCCTTACCTCGCTTAAAATTCCAAATCTTGTGGCATTCTCCTCCTTAGAGCCTCCTGTTGAATGTTTAGAAACCTGGAATTTTCAAACAAAATTAGGTTAAAGCGGAATCCGATTGTGTTTATTTCATCAACCAAGGCTCAAATTCGTGTAAGGATGTCAGATAAACTCACGAGCTCACTTCATGTTGCAAATTTCGTGGGATTTTCCGATTTCTTTTGCTTCTCAATACATTTTCATAAGGTTAGATCATTTGGCCAAAATGGCATGATGATGATGCCAAATTGTGCACGTTTCTTCCAACTAGACTCAAATTATTGTAAGTAAGCCGCATAAACTCCTTACCATGCTTAAAATTCCAAATCTTGTGGCATTCTCCTCCTTAGAGCCTCCTGTTGAATGTTTAGAAACCTGGAACTTTCAAACAAAATGAGGTTAAACCGGAATCCGATTGTGTTTATTTCATCAACCAAGGCTCAAATTGGTGTAAGGATGTCGGATAAACTCACGAGCTCACTTCATGTTGCAAATTTCGTGGGATTTTCCGATTTCTTTTGCTTCTCAATACATTTTCATAAGGTTGGATCATTTGGCCAAAATGGCATGATGATGAAGCCAAATTGTGCACGTTTCTTCCAACTAGACTCAAATTGTTGTGAGTAAGCCGCATAAACTCCTTACCTCGCTTAAAAATCCAAATTTTGTGACATTCTCCTCCTTAGATCCTCCTGTTGAATGTTTAGAAACCTGGAACTTTCAAACAAAATGAGGTTAAACAGGAATCCCATTGTGTTTATTTCATCAACCAAGGCTCAAATTGGTGTGAGGATGTCGGATAAACTCACTCGCTCACTTTGTGTTGCAAATTTCATGAGATTTTCCGAATTCTTTTGCCTTTCTATGTATTTTCATAAAGTTGAATCGTTTGGCCAAAATGGCGTGATGATGAAGCCAAATTGTGCACGTTTCTTCCAACTAGACTCAAATTATTGTGAGTAAGCCGCATAAACTCCTTACCTCGCTTAAAATTCCAAATCTTGTGGCATTCTCCTCCTTAGAGCCTCCTGTTGAATGTTTAGAAACCTGGAACTTTCAAACAAAATGAGGTTAAACCGGAATCTGATTGTGTTTATTTCATCAACCAAGGCTCAAATTGGTGTCAGGATGTCGGATAAACTCACGAGCTCACTTCATGTTGCAAATTTCGTGGGATTTTCCGATTTCTTTTGCTTCTCAATACATTTTCATAAGGTTAGATCATTTGGCCAAAATGGCATGATGATGATGCCAAATTGTGCACGTTTCTTCCAACTAGACTCGAATTGTTGTGAGTAAGCCGCATAAACTCCTTACCTCGCTTAAAATTCCAAATCATGTGGCATTGTCCTCCTTAGAGCCTCCTGTTGAATGTTTAGAAACCTGAAATTTTCAAACAAAATTAGGTTAAAGCGGAATCCGATTGTGTTTATTTCATCAACCAAGGCTCAAATTCGTGTAAGGATGTCGGATAAACTCACGAGCTCACTTCATGTTGCAAATTTCGTGGGATTTTCCGATTTCTTTTGCTTCTCAATATATTTTCATAAGGTTGGATCATTTGGCCAAAATGGCATGATGATGAAGCCAAATTGTGCACGTTTCTTCCAACTAGACTCGAATTGTTGTGAGTAAGCCGCATAAACTCCTTACCTCGCTTAAAATTCCAAATCTTGTGGCATTCTCCTCCTTAGAGCCTCCTATTGAATGTTTAGAAACCTGGAACTTTCAAACAAAATGAGGTTAAACCGGAATCCGATTGTGTTTATTTCATCAACCAAGGCTCAAATTGGTGTGAGTATGTCGGATAAACTCACGAGCTCACTTCATGTTGCGAATTTCGGTGGATTTTCCGATTTCTTTTGCTTCTCAATACATTTTCATAAGGTTGGATCATTTGGCCAAAATGGCATGATGATGATGCCAAATTGTGCACGTTTCCTCCAACTAGACTCGAATTGTTGTGAGTAAGCCGCATAAACTCCTTACCTCGCTTAAAATTCCAAATCATGTGGCATTCTCCTCCTTAGAGCCTCCTGTTGAATGTTTAGAAACCTGGAACTTTCAAACAAAATGAGGTTAAACCGGAATCCGATTGTGTTTATTTCATCAACCAAGGCTCAAATTGGTGTGAGGATGTCGGATAAACTCACTAGCTTACTTCATGTTGCAAATTTTGTGAGGTTTTCCGAATTCTTTTGCTTTTCAATGCATTTTAATGAACTTGAATTATTTGGCCCAAATGGCGTGATGATGAAGCCAAATTGTGCACGTTTCTTCCAACTAGACTCAAATTATTGTGAGTAAGCCGCATAAACTCCTTACCTCGCTTAAAATTCCAAATCTTGTGGCATTCTCCTCCTTAGAGCCTCCTGTTGACTGTTTAGAAACCTGGAACTTTCAATCAAAATGAGGTTAAATAGGAATCTGATTGTGTTTATTTCATCAACCAAGGCACAAATTGGTGTGAGGATGTCGGATAAACTCACTCGCTCACTTTGTGTTGCAAATTTCGTGGGATTTTCTGATTTCTTTTGCTTCTCAATACATTTTCATAAAGTTGGATCGTTTGGCCAAAATGGCATGATGATGATGCCAAATTGTGCACGTTTCTTCCAACTAGACTCGAATTGTTGTCAGTAAGCCGCAAAAACTCCTTACCTCGCTTAAAATTCCAAATCATGTGGCATTCTCCTCCTTAGAGCCTCCTGTTGAATGTTTTGAAACCTGGAATTTTTAAACAAAATTAGGTTAAAGCGGAATCCGATTGTGTTTATTTCATCAACCAAGGCTCAAATTCGTGTGAGGATGTCGGATAAACTCACTAGCTCACTTTATGTTGCAAATTTCGTGAGATTTTCTGATTTCTTTTGCTTTTCAATGTATTTTCAGAAAGTTGGATCGTTCGGCCAAAATGGCGTGATGATGAAGCCAAATTGTGCACATTTCTTGCAACTAGACTCAAATTATCGTGAGTAAGCCGCATAAACTCCTTACCCTCGCTTAAAATTCCAAATCTTGTGGCATTCTCCTCCTTAGAGCCTCCTGTTGAATGTTTAGAAACCTGGAACTTTCAATCAAAATGAGGTTAAACCGGAATCCGATTGAGTTTATTTCATCAACCAAGGCTCAAATTGGTGTAAGGATGTCGGATAAACTCACGAGCTCACTTCATGTTGCAAATTTTGTGGGATTTTCCGATTTCTTTTGCTTCTCAATACATTTTCATAAGGTTGGATCATTTGGCCAAAATGGCATGATGATGAAGCCAAATTGTGCACGTTTCTTCCAACTAGACTCAAATTATTGTGAGTAAGCCGCATAAACTCCTTACCTCGCTTAAAATTCCAAATCTTGTGGCATTCTCCTCCTTAGAGCCTCCTGTTGAATGTTTAGAAACCTGGAACTTTCAAACAAAATGAGGTTAAACCGGAATCCGATTGTGTTTGTTTCATCAACCAAGGCTCAAATTGGTGTAAGGATGTCGGATAAACTCACGAGCTCACTTCATGTTGCAAATTTCGTGGGATTTTCCGATTTCTTTTGCTTCTCAATACATTTTCATAAGGTTAGATCATTTGGCCAAAATGGCATGATGATGATGCCAAATTGTGCACGTTTCTTCCAACTAGACTCGAATTGTTGTGAGTAAGCCGCATAAACTCCTTACCTCGCTTAAAATTCCAAATCATGTGCCATTCTCCTCCTTAGAGCCTCCTGTTGACTGTTTAGAAACCTGGAACTTTCAAACAAAATGAGGTTAAACCGGAATCCGATTGTGTTTATTTCATCAACCAAGGCTCAAATTGGTGTGAGGATGTCGGATAAACTCACTAGCTCACTTTATGTTGCAAATTTCGTGAGATTTTCCGAATTCTTTTGCTTTTCAATGTATTTTCATTAGGTTGGATCATTTGGCCAAAATGGCATGATGATGATGCCAAATTGTGCACGTTTCTTCCAACTAGACTCGAATTGTTGTGAGTAAGCCGCATAAACTCCTTACCTCACTTAAAATTCCAAATCTTATGGCATTCTCCTCCTTAGATCCTCCTGTTGAATGTTTAAAAACCTGGAACTTTCAAACAAAATGAGGTTAAACCGAAATCCGATTGTGTTTATTTCATCAACCAAGGCTCAAATTGGTGTGAGGATGTCGGATAAACTCACTAGCTCCCTTCATGTTGCGAATTTCGTGGGATTTTCCGATTTCTTTTGCTTCTCAATACATTTTCATAAGGTTGGATCATTTGGCCAAAATGGCATGATGATGAAGCCAAATTGTGCACGTTTCTTCCAACTAGACTCGAATTGTTGTGAGTAAGCCACATAAACTCCTTACCTCGCTTAAAAATCCAAATCTTGTGGCATTCTCCTCCTTAGATCCTCCTGTTGAATGTTTAGAAACCTGGAACTTTCAAACAAAATGAGGTTAAACAGGAATCCCATTGTGTTTATTTCATCAACCAAGGCTCAAATTGGTGTGAGAATGTCGGATAAACTCACTCGCTCACTTTGTGTTGCAAATTTCATGAGATTTTCCGATTTCTTTTGCCTTTCTATGTATTTTCATAAAGTTGGATCGTTTGGCCAAAATGGCATGATGATGATGCCAAATTGTGCACGTTTCTTCCAACTAGACACGAATTGTTGTGAGTAAGCCGCATAAACTCCTTACCTCGCTTAAAATTCCAAATCATGTGGCATTCTCCTCCTTAGAGACTCCTGTTGAATGTTTAGAAACCTGGAACTTTCAAACAAAATGAGGTTAAACCACAATCCGATTGTGTTTATTTCATCAACCAAGGCTCAAATTGGTGTAAGGATGTCGGATAAACTCACTAGCTCACTTTATGTTGCAAATTTCGTGAGATTTTCTAATTTCTTTTCCTCTTCAATCTATTTTCATGAACTTGGATCATTTGGCCCAAATGGCGTGATGATGAAGCCAAATTGTGCACGTTTCTTCCAACTAGACTCGAATTGTTGTGAGTAAGCCGCATAAACTCCTTACCTCACTTAAAATTCCAAATCTTATGGCATTCTCCTCCTTAGATCCTCCTGTTGAATGTTTAAAAACCTGGAACTTTCAAACAAAATG
Source organism: Adenanthera pavonina (assembly GCA_026686845.1). Lineage (NCBI taxonomy): Eukaryota > Viridiplantae > Streptophyta > Magnoliopsida > Fabales > Fabaceae > Adenanthera > Adenanthera pavonina. The sequence continues at coordinate 7,375 of JAIVEN010000052.1, forward strand.
AGGTTAAACCGAAATCCGATTGTGTTTATTTCATCAACCAAGGCTCAAATTGGTGTGAGGATGTCGGATAAACACACTAGCTCCCTTCATGTTGCGAATTTCGTGGGATTTTCCGATTTCTTTTGCTTCTCAATACATTTTCATAAGGTTGGATCATTTGGCCAAAATGGCATGATGATGAAGCCAAATTGTGCACGTTTCTTCCAACTAGACTCGAATTGTTGTGAGTAAGCCACATAAACTCCTTACCTCGCTTAAAAATCCAAATCTTGTGGCATTCTCCTCCTTAGATCCTCCTGTTGAATGTTTAGAAACCTGGAACTTTCAAACAAAATGAGGTTAAACAGGAATCCCATTGTGTTTATTTCATCAACCAAGGCTCAAATTGGTGTGAGAATGTCGGATAAACTCACTCGCTCACTTTGTGTTGCAAATTTCATGAGATTTTCTGATTTCTTTTGCCTTTCTATGTATTTTCATAAAGTTGGATCGTTTGGCCAAAATGGCATGATGATGATGCCAAATTGTGCACGTTTCTTCCAACTAGACACGAATTGTTGTGAGTAAGCCGCATAAACTCCTTACCTCGCTTAAAATTCCAAATCATGTGGCATTCTCCTCCTTAGAGACTCTTGTTGAATGTTTAGAAACCTGGAACTTTCAAACAAAATGAGGTTAAACCACAATCCGATTGTGTTTATTTCATCAACCAAGGCTCAAATTGGTGTAAGGATGTCGGATAAACTCACTAGCTCACTTTATGTTGCAAATTTCGTGAGATTTTCTAATTTCTTTTCCTCTTCAATCTATTTTCATGAACTTGGATCATTTGGCCCAAATGGCGTGATGATGAAGCCAAATTGTGCACGTTTCTTCCAACTAAACTCAAATTATTGTGAGTAAGCCGCATAAACTCCTTACCTCGCTTAAAATTCCAAATCATGTGGCATTCTCCTCCTTAGAGCCTCCTGTTGAATGTTTAGAAACCTGGAACTTTCAAACAAAATGAGGTTAAACCGGAATCCGATTGTGTTTGTTTCATCAACCAAGGCTCAAATTGGTGTAAGGATGTCGGATAAACTCACGAGCTCACTTCATGTTGCAAATTTCGTGGGATTTTCCGATTTCTTTTGCTTCTCAATACATTTTCATAAGGTTGGATCATTTGGCCAAAATGGCATGATGATGATGCCAAATTGTGCACGTTTCTTCCAATTAGACTGGAATTGTTGTGAGTAAGCCGCATAAACTCCTTACCTCGCTTAAAATTCCAAATCATGTGGCATTCTCCTCCTTAGAGCCTCCTGTTGAATGTTTAGAAACCTGGAACTTTCAAACAAAATGAGGTTAAACCGGAATCCGATTGTGTTTGTTTCATCAACCAAGGCTCAAATTGGTGTAAGGATGTCGGATAAACTCACGAGCTCACTTCATGTTGCAAATTTCGTGGGATTTTCCGATTTCTTTTGCTTCTCAATACATTTTCATAAGGTTGGATCATTTGGCCAAAATGGCATGATGATGATGCCAAATTGTGCACGTTTCTTCCAACTAGACTGGAATTGTTGTTAGTAAGCCGCATAAACTCCTTACCTCGCTTAAAATTCCAAATCATGTGGCATTCTCCTCCTTAGAGCCTCATGTTGAATGTTTAGAAACCTGGAATTTTCAAACAAAATTAGGTTAAAGCGGAATCCGATTGTGTTTATTTCATCAACCAAGGCTCAAATTGTTGTGAGGATGTCGGATAAACTCACTAGCTTACTTCATGTTGCAAATTTTGTGAGATTTTCCGAATTCTTTTGCTTTTCAATGCATTTTCATGAACTTGGATCATTTGGCCAAAATGGCGTGATGATGAAGCCAAATTGCACACGTTTCTTCCAACTAGACTCAAATTATTGTGAGTAAGCCGCACAAACTCCTTGCCTCGCTTAAAATTCCAAATCATGTGGCATTCTCCTCCTCAGAGCCTCCTGTTGAATGTGTAGAAACCTGGAACTTTCAAACAAAATGAGGTTAAACCACAATCCGATTGTGTTTATTTCATCAACAAAGGCTAAAATTGGTGTGAGGATGTCGGATAAACTCACGAGCTCCCTTCATGTCTAAAATTTCGTGAGATTTTTCTGATTTCTTTTGTTTTCTAATGCATTTTCATGAAGTTCCATCATTTGGCCAAAATGGCGTGATGATCGAGCCAAATTGTGCACGTTTCTTCCAGCTCGACTCGAATTGTTGTGTGCATGCCGCATAAACTCCCTACCTCGCTTAAAATTCCAAATCTTGTGGCATTCGCCTCCTTAGAACTTCCTGGCAAATGTTTAGAAACCTGGAACTTTCGAGCAAAATGAGGTTAAGGCGGAATCCGATTGTGTTTATTTCAACAACCAAGGCCCAAGTTGGTTTGAGGATGTCGGATAAACTCACTAGCTCACTTCATGTTGCAAATTTCGTGAGATTTTGCGATTTATTTTGTGTTTCAATGCATTTTCAGAAAGTTGGATCGTTTGGCCAAAATGGCATGATGATAAAGCCGAATTGTGCGCGTTTCTTCCAACTAGACTCGAATTGTTGTGAGTAAGCCGCATCAACTCCCTACCTCACTTAAAATTCCAAATCTTGTGGCATTTGCCTCCTTAGAACTTCTTGGCAAAAGTTTAGAAACCTTGAACTTTCGAACAAAATGAGGTTAAAGCGGAATCCGATTGTGTTTATTTCATCAACCAAGGCTCAAATTGGTGTGAGGATGTCGGATAAACTCACTAGCTCACTTCATGTTGCAAATTTCGTGAGATTTTCCGATTTGTTTTGCTTTGTAATGCATTTTCATAAAGTTGGATCGTTTGGCCAAAATTGCATGATGTTGAAGCCGAATTTTGCACGTTTCTTCGAAGTAGACTCAAATTGTTGTGAGTAAGCCGCATAAACTCCGCACCTCGCTTAAAATTCCAAATCTTGTGGAATTCGCCTCCTTAGAACTTCCTGGAAAATGTTTAGAAACCTGGAACTTTTGAGCAAAATAAGGTTAAGGCGGAATCCGATTGTGTTTATTTCATCAACCAAGGCTCAAATTGGTGTGAGGATGTCGGATAAACTCACTAGCTCACTTTATATTGCAAATGTCATGAGATTTTCTGATTTCTTTTCCTTTTCAATGTATTTTCATGAACTTGGATCATTTGGCCAAAATGGCATGATGATGAAGCCAAATTGTGCACGTTTCTTCCAACTAGACTCGAATTGTTGGGAGTAAGCCGCATAAACTCCCAACCTCGCTTAAAATTCCAAATCTTGTGGAATTCGCCTCCTTAGAACTTCCTGGAAAATGTTTAGAAACCTGGAACTTTTGAGCAAAATTAGGTTAAGGCGGAATCCGATTGTGTTTATTTCAACAACCAAGGCTCAAGTTGGTGTGAGGATGTCGAATAAACTCACTAGCTCACTTCATGTTGCAATTTTCGTGAGATTTTCCGATTTGTTTTGCTTTTCAATGCATTTTCATAAAGTTGGATCGTTTGGCCAAAGTGGCGTGATGATAAAGCCGAACTGTGCGCGTTTCTTTGAACTAGACTCGAATTGTTGTGAGTAAGCCAGAAAAACACCCTACCTCACTTAAATTTCCAAATCTTGTGGCATTCGCCTGCTTAGAACTTCTTCGGAAATGTTTAGAAACCTTGAACTTTCGAACAAAATGAGGTTAAGGCGGAATCCGAATGTGTTTATTTCAACAACCAAGGCTCAAATTGGTGTGAGGATGTCGGATAAAGTCACTAGCTCACTTCATGTTGCAAATTTCGTGAGATTTTCCGATTTGTTTTGCGTTTCAATGCATTTTCATAAAGTTGGATCGTTTGGCCAATATGGCATGATGATGAAACCAAATTGTTTAGGTTTCTTCCAACTAGACTCGAATTGTTGTGAGTAAGCCGGAAAAACTCCCTACCTCTCTTAAAATTCCAAATCTGATGGCATTCGCCTCCTTTGAACTTCCTGGCGAATGTTTAGAAACCTGGAACTTTTCAACAAAATGAGGTTAAACCGGAATCCAATTGGGTTTATTTCAACAACCAAGACTCAAATTGGTTTGAGGATATCGGATAAACTCACTAGCTCACTTCATGTTGCAAATTTCGTGAGTTTTTCCGATTTCTTTTGCTTTTCAATGCATTTTCATAAAGTTGGATCGTTTGGCCAAAATTGCATGATGATGAAACCAAATTGTTTATGTTTCTTCCATTTAGACTCAAATTTTTAGGAGTAAGCCGCTTAAATTCCCTACCCGCTTAAAATTCCAAATCTTGTGAAATTCGCCTCCTTAGAACTTCCTGGCAAATGTTTAGAAACCTGGAACTTTCAAACAAAATGAGGTTAAAGCGGAATCCGATTGTGTTTATTTCAACAACCAAGGCTCAAGTTGGTTTGAGGATGTCGGATAAATTCACTAGCTCACTTCATGTTGCAAATTTCGTGAGATTTTCCGATTTCTTTTTATTTTCAATGCATTTTCATAAAGTTTGATCGTTTGGCCAATGTGGCATGATGATAAAGCCGAATTGTGCGCGTTTCTTCCAACTAGACTCGAATTGTTGTGAGTAAGCCGCATAAACTCCCTACCTCACTTAAAATTCCAAATCTTGTGGCATTTGCCTCCTTAGAACTTCTTGGCAAATGTTAGAAACCTTGAACTTTCGAACAAAATGAGGTTAAAGCGGAATCCGATTGTGTTTATTTCATCAACCAAGACTCAAATTGGTGTGAGGATGTCGGATAAACTCACTAGCTCACTTCACGTTGCAATTTTGGTGAGATTTTCCGATTTGTTTTGCGCTTCAATGCATTTTGATAAAGTTGGATCGTGTGGCCATAATGGCGTGATGATGAAACCAAATTGTTTACGTTTCTTCCAACTAGCCTCGAATTATTGTGAGTAAGCTGGAAAAACTCCCTACCTCGCTTAAAATTCCAAATCTTGTGGCATTGGCCTCCTTAGAGCCTCCCGGGGAATGTTTAGAAACTTGGAACTTTCAAACTAAATGAGGCTAAACCGGAATCCGATTGTGTTCATTTCATCGACCAAGACTCAAATTGGTGTGAGGATGTCGAATAAACTCACTAGATCACTACATGTTGCAATTTTCGTGAGATTTTCCGATTTGTTTTGCGTTTCAATGCATTTTCATAAAGTTGGATCGTTTGGCCAAAATGGCGTGATGATGAAACCAAATTGTTTACGTTTCTTCCAACTAGACTCAAATTTTTGTGAGTAAGCCGCACAAACTCTGTACTCGCTTAAAATTCCAAATCTTGTGGAATTCGCCTCCTTAGAACTTCCTGGCGAATGTTTAGAAACCTGGAACTTTCGAGCAAAATGAGGTTAAACCGGAATCCGATTGTGTTTATTTCAATAACCAAGGCTCAAGTTGGTTTGAGGATGTCGGATAAACTCACTAGCTCACTTCATGTTGCAAATTTCGTGAGATTTTCCGATTTGTTTTGCTTTGTAATGCATTTTCATAAAGTTGGATCGTTTGGCCAAAATTGCATGATGTTGAAGCCGAATTTTGCACGTTTCTTCGAAGTAGACTCAAATTGTTGTGAGTAAGCCGCATAAACTCCGCACCTCGCTTAAAATTCCAAACCTTGTGGAATTCACCTCCTTAGAACTTCATGGCGAATGTTTAGAAACCTGGAACTTTCGACGAAATAAAGTTAAGGTGGAATCCGATTGTGTTTATTTCAACAACCAAGGCTCAAGTTGGTTTGAGGATGTCGGATAAACTCACTAGCTCACTTCATGTTGCAAATTTCGTGAGATTTTCCGATTTCTTTTGATTTTCAATGCATTTTCATAAAGTTGCATCGTTTGGCCAAAGTGGCGTGATGATAAAGTCGAATTGTTCGCGTTTCCTCCAACTAGACTCGAATTGTTGTGAGTAAGCCGTATAAACTCCTTACCTCACTTAAAATTCCAAATCTTGTGGCATTCGCCTCCTTAGAACTTCTTGGCAAATATTTAGAAACCTTGAACTTTCGAACAAAATGAGGTTAAAGCGGAATCCGATTGTGTTTATTTCATCAACCAGGACACAAATTGGTGTGAGGATGTCGGATAAACTCACTAGCTCACTTCATGTTGCAATTTTTGTGAGATTTTCCGACTTGTTTTGCGTTTCAATGCATTTTTATAAAGTTGGATCGTTTGGCCAAAATGGCTTGATGATGAAACCAAATTGTTTACGTTTCTTCGAACTAGACTCAAATTTTTGTGAGTAAGCCGCATAAACTCCCTACCTCGCTTAAAATTCCAAATCTTGTGGCATTCTCCTCCTTAGAGCCTCTCGGTGAATGTTTAGAACCCTGGAACTTTCAAACAAATTGAGATTAAAGCGGAATCCGATTGTGTTTATTTCATCAACCAAGGCTCAAATTAGTGTGAGGATGTCGGATAAACTCACTAGCTCACTTCATGTTGCAAATTTCCTGAGATTTTTTATTATCTTTTTTTTTTCAATGCATTTTCATAAAGTTTGATCGTTTGGCCAAAATGGCGTGATGATGAAGCCAAATTGTGCACGTTTCTTCCAACTAGACTCGAATTGTTATAAGTAAGCTGCATAAACTCCCTACCTCACTTAAAATACCAAATCTTGTGGCATTCTCCTCCTTAGTGCCTCCCGGTGAAACTTTGGAAACCTGAAACTTTCGAACAAAATGAGGTGAAACCGGAATTCGATTGTGTTCATTTCATCAACCAAGGCTCAAATTGGTGTGAGGACGTCGGATAAACTCACTAGCTCACTTCATGTTGCAAATTTCGTGAGATTTTCCGATTTGTTTTGCGTTTCAATGCATTTTCATAAAGTTGGATCATTCGGCCAAAATGGCGTGATGATTAAGCCAAATTGTGGACGTTTCTTCCAACTAGACTCGAATTGTTATGAGTAAGCTGCATAAACTCCCTACCTTGCTTAAAATACCAAGTCTTGTGGCCTTCTCCTCCATAGAGCCTCCCGGTGAAAGTTTGGAAACCTGAAACTTTTGAACAAAATGAGGTGAAACCGGAATTCGATTGTGTTCATTTCATCAACCAAGGCTCAAATTGGTGTGAGGATGTCCGATAAACTCACTAGCACACTTCATGTTGCAATTTTCTTGAGATTTTCTGATTTGTTTTGCGTTTCAAAGCATTTTCATAAAGTTGGATAGTTTGGCAAAAAATTGCATGATGATGAAACAAAATTGTTTACGTTTCTTCCAACTAGTCTCAAATTGTTGTGAGTAAGCCGCATAAACTCCCTACCTCGCTTAAAATTCCAAATCTTGTGGAATTCGCCTCCTTAGAACTTCGTGGCGAATGTTTAGAAACCTGGAACTTTCGAACAAAATGAGGTTGAAGCGGAATCCAATTGGGTTTATTTCATCAACTAATGCTCAAATTGGTGTGAGGATGTCGGATAAACTCACTAGCTCACTTCATGTTGCAAATTTCGTGAGATTTTCTGATTTCTTTTGATTTTCAATGCATTTTCATAAAGTTGGATCGTTTGGCCAAAGTGGCGTGATGATGAAACCAAATTGTTTTCGTTTCTTCCAACTAGCCTCAAAATCTGATGGCATTCGCCTGCTTAGAACTTCGTGGCAAATGTTTGGTGTCCTGGAACTTTCGAACAAAATGAGTTTAAAGCGGAATCCAATTGGGTTTATTTCATCAACCAAGACTCAAATTGGTTTGAGGATATCGGATAAACTTACTAGCTCACTTCATGATGCAAATGTCGTGAGATTTTATGATTTCTTTGGCTTTTCAATGCATTTTCATAAAGTTGCATCGTTTGGCAAAAATGGCATGATGATGAAGCCAAATTATGAACATTTCTTCCAACTAGACTCGAATTGTTGTGAGTAAGCTGCATAAACTCCCTACCTCACTTAAAATTCCAAATCTTGTGGCATTCGCCTCCTTCAAATTTCCTGGCAAATGTTTAGAAACCTGGAACTTTCGAGCAAAATGAGGTTAAGGCAGAATCCGATTGTGTTTATTTCAACAACCAAGGCTCAAGTTGGTTTGAGGATGTCGGATAAACTCACTAGCTCACTTCATGTTGCAAATTTTGTGAGATTTTTCGATTTGTTTTGCTTGTCAATGCATTTTCATAAAGTTTGATCGTTTGGCCAAAATGCCGTGATAATGAAACCAAATTGTTTATGTTTCTTCCAACTAGCCTCGAATTGTTGTGAGTAAGCCGTATAAACTCCTTACCTCACTTAAAATTCCAAATCTGATGGCATTCGCCTCCTTTGAACTTCCTGGCGAATGTTTAGAAACCTGGAACTTTCGAACAAAATGAGGTTAAAGCGGAATCCAATTGGGTTTATTTCAACAACCAAGACTCAAATTGGTTTGAGGATGTCGGATAAACTCACTAGCTCACTTCATGTTACAATTTTTGTGAGATTTTCCGATTTGTTTTGCGTTTCAATGTATTTTCATAAAGTTGGATCGTTTGGCCAAAATGGCGTGATGATGAAACCAAATTGTTTACGTTTCTTCCAACTAGCCTCGAATTGTTGTGAGTAAGCCGCATAAACTCTCTACCTCGCTTAAAATTCCAAATCTGATGGCATTCGCCTCCTTAGAACTTCGTGGCGAATGTTTGGAAACCTGGAACCTTCAAACAAATTGAGATTAAAGCGGAATCCTATTGGGTTTATTTCAACAACCAAGACTCAAATTGGTTTGAGGATGTCGGATAAACTCACTAGCTCACTTCATGTTACAATTTTTGTGAGATTTTCCGATTTGTTTTGCGTTTCAATGTATTTTCATAAAGTTGGATCGTTTGCCCAAAATGGCGTGATGATGAAACCAAATTGTTTACGTTTCTTCCAACTAGCCTCGAATTGTTGTGAGTAAGCCGCATAAACTCTCTACCTCGCTTAAAATTCCAAATCTGATGGCATTCGCCTCCTTAGAACTTCGTGGCGAATGTTTGGAAACCTGGAACCTTCGAACAAAATGAGGTTAAAGCGGAATCCAATTGGGTTTATTTCATCAACCAAGACTCAATTGGTTTGAGGATATCGGATAAACTCACTAGCTCACTTGATGTTGCAATTTTTGTGAGATTTTCCGATTTGTTTTGCGTTTCAATGCATTTTCATAAAGTTGGATCGTTTGGCAAAAAATGGCATGATGATGAAACCAAATTGTTTACGTTTCTTCCAACTAGATTCAAATTTTTGTGAGTAAGCCGCATAAACTCCCTACCTCGCTTAAAATTCCAAATCTTATGGAATTCGACTCCTTAGAACTTCGTGGCGAATGTTTAGAAACCTGGAACTTTCGAGCAAAATGAGGTTAAACCGGAATCCGATTGTGTTTATTTCAATAACCAAGGCTCAAGTTGGTTTGAGGATGTCGGATAAACTCACTAGCTCACTTCATGTTGCAAATTTCGTGAGATTTTCCGATTTGTTTTGCTTTGTAATGCATTTTCATAAAGTTGGATCGTTTGGCCAAAATTGCATGATGTTGAAGCCGAATTTTGCACGTTTCTTCGAAGTAGGCTCAAATTGTTGTGAGTAAGCCACATAAACTCCGTACCTCGCTTAAAATTCCAAATCTTGTGGAATTCGCCTCCTTAGAACTTCATGGCGAATGTTTAGAAACCTGGAACTTTCAAGCAAAATGAGGTTAAACCGGAATCCGATTGTGTTTATTTCAATAACCAAGGCTCAAGTTGGTTTGAGGATGTCGGATAAACTCACTAGCTCACTTCATGTTGCAAATTTCGTGAGATTTTCCGATTTGTTTTGCTTTGTAATGCATTTTCATAAAGTTGGATCGTTTGGCCAAAATTGCATGATGTTGAAGCCGAATTTTGCACGTTTCTTCGAAGTAGACTCAAATTGTTGTGAGTAAGCCGCATAAACTCCGTACCTCGCTTAAAATTCTAAATCTTGTGGAATTCGCTTCCTTAGAACTTCATGGCGAATGTTTAGAAACCTGGAACTTTCGATGAAATAAAGTTAAGGTGGAATCCGATTGTGTTTATTTCAACAACCAAGGCTCAAGTTGGTTTGAGGATGTCGGATAAACTCACTAGCTCACTTCATGTTGCAAATTTCTTGAGATTTTCCGATTTCTTTTGATTTTCAATGCATTTTCATAAAGTTGCATCGTTTGGCCAAAGTGGCGTGATGTTAAAGTCGAATTGTTCGCGTTTCCTCCAACTAGACTCGAATTGTTGTGAGTAAGCCGTATAAACTCCTTACCTCACTTAAAATTCCAAATCTTGTGGCATTCGCCTCCTTAGAACTTCTTGGCAAATATTTAGAAACCTTGAACTTTCGAACAAAATGAGGTTAAAGCGGAATCCGATTGTGTTTATTTCATCAACCAGGACTCAAATTGGTGTGAGGATGTCGGATAAACTCACTAGCTCACTTCATGTTGCAATTTTCGTGAGATTTTCCAACTTGTTTTGCGTTTCAATGCATTTTGATAAAGTTGGATCGTTTGGCCAAAATGGCTTGATGATGAAACCAAATTGTTTACGTTTCTTCGAACTAGACTCAAATTTTTGTGAGTAAGCCGCATAAACTCCCTACCTCGCTTAAAATTAGAAATCTTGTGGCATTCTCCTCCTTAGAGCCTCCCGGTGAATGTTTAGAACCCTGGAACTTTCAAACAAATTGAGATTAAAGCGGAATCCGATTGTGTTTATTTCATCAACCAAGGCTCAAATTAGTGTGAGGATGTCGGATAAACTCACTAGCTCACTTCATGTTGCAAATTTCCTGAGATTTTTTATTATCTTTTGCTTTTCAATGCATTTTCATAAAGTTTGATCGTTTGGCCAAAGTGGCGTGATGATGAAGCCAAATTGTGCACGTTTCTTCCAGCTAGACTCGAATTGTTATAAGTAAGCTGCATAAACTCCCTACCTCGCTTAAAATTCCAAATCTTGTGGAATTCGACTCCTTAGAACTTCGTGGTGAATGTTTAGAAACCTGGAACTTTCGAACAAAATGAGGTTAAGGCGGAATCCGATTGTATTTATTTCAACAACCAAGGCTCAAGTTGGTTTGAGGATGTCGGATAAACTCACTAGCTCACTTCATGTTGCAAATTTCATGAGATTTTTCGATTTGTTTTGCGTTTCAATGTATTTTCATGAAGTTGGATCGTTTGGCCAAAGTGGCGTGATGATGAAGCCAAATTGTGCACGTTTCTTCCAACTAGACTCGAACTGTTATGAGTTAGCTGTGTAAACTCCCTGCCTCGCTTAAAATTCCAAATCTTGTGGCATTCTCCTCCTTAGAGCCTCCTGGTGAATGTTTAGAAACCTGGAACTTTCAAACAAAATGAGGTTAAAGCGGAATCTGATTGTGTTTATTTCATCAACCAAGGCTCAAATCGGTGTGAGGATATCGGATAAACTCACTAGCTCACTTCATGTTCCAAATTTCGTGAGATTTTCAGATTTCCTTTGCTTTTCAATGTATATTCATGAAGTTGGATCGTTTGGCCCAAGTGGCGTGATGATGAAGCCAAATTGTGCACGTTTCTTCCAACTAGACTCGAATAGTTGTGAGTTAGCCGCGTAAACTCACTGCCTCGCTTAAAATTCCAAATCTTGTGGCATTCTCCTCCTTAGAGCCTCCCGGTGAATGTTTAGAAACCTGGAACTTTCAAACAAAATGAGGTTAAAGCGGAATCCGATTGTGTTTATTTCAACAACCAAGTATCAAATCGGTGTTAGGATATCGGATAAACTCATTAGCTCACTTCATGTTGCAAATTTCGTGAGATTTTTCGATTTCCTTTGCTTTTCAATGTATTTTCATGAAGTTGGATCGTTTGGCCAAAGTGGCGTGATGATGAACCCAAATTGTGCATGTTTCTTCCAACTAGACTCGAATTGTTGTGAGTTAGCCGCATAAACTCCCTGCCTCGCTTAAAATTCCAAATCTTGTGGTATTCTCCTCCTTAGAGCCTCCCGGTGAATGTTTAGAAACCTGGAACTTTCAAACAAAATGAGGTTAAAGCGGAATCCGATTGTGTTTATTTCATCAACCAAGGCTCAAATCGGTGTGAGGATGTCGGATAAACTCACTAGCTGACTTCATATTGCAAAATTTTGGTGAGATTTTCCGATTTCCTTTGCTTTTCAATGTATTTTCATGAAGTTTGATCGTTCGGCCAAAGTGGCGTGATGATGAAGCCAAATTGTGCACGTTTCTTCCAACTAGACTCGAATTGTTGTGAGTTAGCCGCGTAAACTCCCTGCCTCGCTTAAAGTTCCAAATCTTGTACCATTCTCCTCCTTAGAGCCTCTCGGTGAATGTTTAGAAACCTGGAACTTTCAAACAAAATGAGGTTAAAGCGGAATCCGATTGTGTTTATTTCATCAACCAAGGCTCAAATCGGTGTGAGGAAATCGGATAAACTCACTAGCTCAATTCATGTTGCAAATTTCGTGAGATTTTCCGATTTCTTTTGCCTTTCAATGTATTTTCATAAAGTTAGATCATTTTGCCAAAATGGCATGATGATGAAGCCAAATTGTGCACGTTTCTTCCAGCAGGACTCGAATTGTTGTGACAAAGCAGCATAAACTCCCTACCTCACTTAAAATTCCAAATCTTCTGGCCTTCGCCTCCTTAGAACTTTCTGGCGAATGTTTAGCAACCTGGAACTTTCGAACAAAATGAGGTTAAAGCGGAATCCGATTGTGTTTATTTCGTCAACCAAGCCTTAAATTGGTTTGAGGATGTCGGATAAACTCACTAGCTCACATCATGTTGCAAATTTCGTGAGATTTTTTATTATCTTTTGCTTTTCAATGTATTTTCATGAAGTTGGATCGTTTGGCCAAAGTGGCGTGATGATGAAGCCAAATTGTGTACGTTTCTTCCAACTAGACTCGAATTGTTGTGAGTTAGCCGCGTAAACTCCCTGCCTAGCTTAAAATTCCAAATCTTGTGGCATTCTCCTCCTTAGAGCCTCCCGGTGAATGTTTAGAAACCTGAAACTTCCAAACAAAATGAGGTTAAAGCGGAATCCGATTGTGTTTATTTCATCAACCAAGGCTCAAATCGGTGTGAGGATATCGGATAAACTCACTAGCTCACTTCATGTTGCAAATTTCGTGAGATTTTCCGATTTCTTTTGCCTTTCAATGTATTTTCATAAAGTTAGATCATTTTGCCAAAATGGCATGATGATTAAGCCAAATTGTGCACGTTTCTTCCAGCAGGACTCGAATTGTTGTGACAAAGCAGCATAAACTCCCTACCTCACTTAAAATTCCAAATCTTCTGGCCTTCGCCTCCTTAGAACTTTCTGGCGAATGTTTAGCAACCTGGAACTTTCGAACAAAATGAGGTTAAAGCGGAATCCGATTGTGTTTATTTCGTCAACCAAGCCTTAAATTGGTTTGAGGATGTCGGATAAACTCACTAGCTCACATCATGTTGCAAATTTCGTGAGATTTTTTATTATCTTTTGCTTTTCAATGTATTTTCATGAAGTTGGATCGTTTGGCCAAAGTGGCGTGATGATAAAGCCAAATTGTGCACGTTTCTTCCAACTAGACTCGAATTGTTGTGAGTTAGCCGCGTAAACTCCCTGCCTAGCTTAAAATTCCAAATCTTGTGGCATTCTCCTCCTTAGAGCCTCCCGGTGAATGTTTAGAAACCTAGAACTTTCAAACAAAATGAGGTTAAAGTGGAATCCGATTGTGTTTATTTCATCAACCAAGCCTTAATTTGGTTTGAGGATGTCGGATAAACTCACTAGCTTACATCATGTTGCAAATTTCATGAGATTTTTTATTATCTTTTGCTTTTCAATGTATTTTCATGAAGTTGGATCGTTTGGCCAAAGTGGCGTGATGATGAAGCCAAATTGTGCACGTTTCTTCCAACTAGACTCGAACTGTTATGAGTTAGCTGCGTAAACTCCCTGCCTCGCTTAAAATTCCAAATCTTGTGGCATTCTCCTCCTTAGAGCCTCCCGGTGAATGTTTCGAAACCTGGAACTTTCAAACAAAATGAGGTTAAAGCGGAATCTGATTGTGTTTATTTCATCAACCAAGGCTCAAATCAGTGTGAGGATATCGGATAAACTCACTAGCTCACTTCATGTTCCAAATTTCGTGAGATTTTCAGATTTCCTTTGCTTTTCAATGTATATTCATGAAGTTGGATCGTTTGGCCCAAGTGGCGTGATGATGAAGCCAAATTGTGCACGTTTCTTCCAACTAGACTCGAATAGTTGTGAGTTAGCCGCGTAAACTCACTGCCTCGCTTAAAATTCCAAATCTTGTGGCATTCTCCTCCTTAGAGCCTCCCGGTGAATGTTTAGAAACCTGGAACTTTCAAACAAAATGAGGTTAAAGTGGAATCCGATTGTGTTTATTTCAACAACCAAGTATCAAATCGGTGTTAGGATATCGGATAAACTCATTAGCTCACTTCATGTTGCAAATTTCGTGAGATTTTTCGATTTCCTTTGCTTTTCAATGTATTTTCATGAAGTTGGATCGTTTGGCCAAAGTGGCGTGATGATGAACCCAAATTGTGCATGTTTCTTCCAACTAGACTCGAATTGTTGTGAGTTAGCCGCGTAAACTCCCTGCCTCGCTTAAAATTCCAAATCTTGTACCATTCTCCTCCTTAGAGCCTCCCGGTGAATGTTTAGAAACCTGGAACTTTCAAACAAAATGAGGTTAAAGCGGAATCCGATTGTGTTTATTTCATCAACCAAGGCTCAAATCGGTGTGAGGATATCGGATAAACTCACTAGCTCACTTCATGTTGCAAATTTCGTGAGATTTTCCGATTTCTTTTGCCTTTCAATGTATTTTCATAAAGTTAGATCATTTTGCCAAAATGGCATGATGATGAAGCCAAATTGTGCACGTTTCTTCCAGCAGGACTCGAATTGTTGTGACAAAGCAGCATAAACTCCCTACCTCACTTAAAATTCCAAATCTTCTGGCCTTCGCCTCCTTAGAACTTTCTGACGAATGTTTAGCAACCTGGAACTTTCGAACAAAATGAGGTTAAAGCGGAATCCGATTGTGTTTATTTCGTCAACCAAGCCTTAAATTGGTTTGAGGATGTCGGATAAACTCACTAGCTCACATCATGTTGCAAATTTCGTGAGATTTTTTATTATCTTTTGCTTTTCAATGTATTTTCATGAAGTTGGATCGTTTGGCCAAAGTGGCGTGATGATAAAGCCAAATTGTGCACGTTTCTTCCAACTAGACTCGAATTGTTGTGAGTTAGCCGCGTAAACTCCCTGCCTAGCTTAAAATTCCAAATCTTGTGGCATTCTCCTCCTTAGAGCCTCCCGGTGAATGTTTAGAAACCTAGAACTTTCAAACAAAATGAGGTTAAAGTGGAATCCGATTGTGTTTATTTCATCAACCAAGCCTTAATTTGGTTTGAGGATGTCGGATAAACTCACTAGCTTACATCATGTTGCAAATTTCATGAGATTTTTTATTATCTTTTGCTTTTCAATGTATTTTCATGAAGTTGGATCGTTTGGCCAAAGTGGCGTGATGATGAAGCCAAATTGTGCACGTTTCTTCCAACTAGACTCGAACTGTTATGAGTTAGCTGCGTAAACTCCCTGCCTCGCTTAAAATTCCAAATCTTGTGGCATTCTCCTCCTTAGAGCCTCCCGGTGAATGTTTCGAAACCTGGAACTTTCAAACAAAATGAGGATAAAGCGGAATCTGATTGTGTTTATTTCATCAACCAAGGCTCAAATCAGTGTGAGGATATCGGATAAACTCACTAGCTCACTTCATGTTCCAAATTTCGTGAGATTTTCAGATTTCCTTTGCTTTTCAATGTATATTCATGAAGTTGGATCGTTTGGCCCAAGTGGCGTGATGATGAAGCCAAATTGTGCACGTTTCTTCCAACTAGACTCGAATAGTTGTGAGTTAGCCGCGTAAACTCACTGCCTCGCTTAAAATTCCAAATCTTGTGGCATTCTCCTCCTTAGAGCCTCCCGGTGAATGTTTAGAAACCTGGAACTTTCAAACAAAATGAGGTTAAAGCGGAATCCGATTGTGTTTATTTCAACAACCAAGTATCAAATCGGTGTTAGGATATCGGATAAACTCATTAGCTCACTTCATGTTGCAAATTTCGTGAGATTTTTCGATTTCCTTTGCTTTTCAATGTATTTTCATGAAGTTGGATCGTTTGGCCAAAGTGGCGTGATGATGAACCCAAATTGTGCATGTTTCTTCCAACTAGACTCGAATTGTTGTGAGTTAGCCGCATAAACTCCCTGCCTCGCTTAAAATTCCAAATCTTGTGGTATTCTCCTCCTTAGAGCCTCCCGGTGAATGTTTAGAAACCTGGAACTTTCAAACAAAATGAGGTTAAAGCGGAATCCGATTGTGTTTATTTCATCAACCAAGGCTCAAATCGGTGTGAGGATGTCGGATAAACTCACTAGCTGACTTCATATTGCAAAATTTTGGTGAGATTTTCCGATTTCCTTTGCTTTTCAATGTATTTTCATGAAGTTTGATCGTTCGGCCAAAGTGGCGTGATGATGAAGCCAAATTGTGCACGTTTCTTCCAACTAGACTCGAATTGTTGTGAGTTAGCCGCGTAAACTCCCTGCCTCGCTTAAAATTCCAAATCTTGTACCATTCTCCTCCTTAGAGCCTCCCGGTGAATGTTTAGAAACCTGGAACTTTCAAACAAAATGAGGTTAAAGCGGAATCCGATTGTGTTTATTTCATCAACCAAGGCTCAAATCGGTGTGAGGATATCGGATAAACTCACTAGCTCACTTCATGTTGCAAATTTCGTGAGATTTTCCGATTTCTTTTGCCTTTCAATGTATTTTCATAAAGTTAGATCATTTTGCCAAAATGGCATGATGATGAAGCCAAATTGTGCACGTTTCTTCCAGCAGGACTCGAATTGTTGTGACAAAGCAGCATAAACTCCCTACCTCACTTAAAATTCCAAATCTTCTGGCCTTCGCCTCCTTAGAACTTTCTGGCGAATGTTTAGCAACCTGGAACTTTCGAACAAAATGAGGTTAAAGCAGAATCCGATTGTGTTTATTTCGTCAACCAAGCCTTAAATTGGTTTGAGGATGTCGGATAAACTCACTAGCTCACATCATGTTGCAAATTTCGTGAGATTTTTTATTATCTTTTGCTTTTCAATGTATTTTCATGAAGTTGGATCGTTTGGCCAAAGTGGTGTGATGATAAAGCCAAATTGTGCACGTTTCTTCCAACTAGACTCGAATTGTTGTGAGTTAGCCGCGTAAACTCCCTGCCTAGCTTAAAATTCCAAATCTTGTGGCATTCTCCTCCTTAGAGCCTCCCGGTGAATGTTTAGAAACCTGGAACTTTCAAACAAAATGAGGTTAAAGCGGAATCCGATTGTGTTTATTTCATCAACCAAGGCTCAAATCGGTGTGAGGATATCGGATAAACTCACTAGCTCACTTCATATTGCAAATTTCATGAGATTTTTTATTATCTTTTGCTTTTCAATGTATTTTCATGAAGTTGGATCGTTTGGCCAAAGTGGCATGATGATGAAGCCAAATTGTGCACGTTTCTTCCAACTAGACTCGAACTGTTATGAGTTAGCTACGTAAACTCACTGCCTCGCTTAAAATTCCAAATCTTGTGGCATTCTCCTCCTTACAGCCTCCTGTTGAATGTTTAGAAACCTGGAACTTTCAAACAAAATGAGGTTAAAGCGGAATCCGATTGTGTTTATTTCATCAACCAAGGCTCAAATTGGTGTGAGGATATCGGATAAACTCACTAGCTCACTTCATGTTGCAAATTTCATGAGATTTTTTATTATCTTTTGCTTTTCAATGTATTTTCATGAAGTTGGATCGTTTGGCCAAAGTGGCATGATGATGAAGCCAAATTGTGCACGTTTCTTCCAACTAGACTCGAACTGTTATGAGTTAGCTGCGTAAACTCACTGTCTCGCTTAAAATTCCAAATCTTGTGGCATTCTCCTCCTTAGAGCCTCCTGTTGAATGTTTAGAAACCTGGAACTTTCAAACAAAATGAGGTTAAAGCGGAATCCGATTGTGTTTATTTCATCAACCAAGGCTCAAATCGGTGTGAGGATATCGGATAAACTCACGAGCTCACTTCATGTTGCAAATTTTGTGGGATTTTCCGATTTCTTTTGCTTCTCAATACATTTTCATAAGGTTGGATCATTTGGCCAAAATGGCATGATGATGATGCCAAATTGTGCACGTTTCTTCCAACTAGACTGGAATTGTTGTGAGTAAGCCGCATAAACTCCTTACCTCGCTTAAAATTCCAAATCATGTGGCATTCTCCTCCTTAGAGCCTCCTGTTGAATGTTTAGAAACCTGGAACTTTCAAACAAAATGAGGTTAAAGCGGAATCCGATTGTGTTTATTTCATCAACCAAGGCTCAAATCGGTGTGAGGATATCGGATAAACTCACTAGCTCACTTCATGTTCCAAATTTCGTTAGATTTTCCGATTTCTTTTGCCTTTCAATGTATTTTCATAAAGTTGGATCATTTTGCCAAAATTGCATGATGATGAAGCCAAATTGTGCACGTTTCTTCCAACTAGACTCGAATTGTTGTGACTAAGCACCATAAACTCCCTACCTCGCTTAAAATTCCAAATCTTCGAGCCTTCGCCACCTTAGAACTTTCTGGCGAATGTTTAGCAACCTGGAACTTTCAAACAAAATGAGGTTAAAGCGGAATCCTATTGTGTTTATTTCATCAACCAAGGCTTAAATCGGTGTGAGGATATCGGATAAAATCACTAGCTCACTTCATGTTGTAAATTTTGTGAGATTTTCCAATTTCTTTTGCCTTTCAATGTATTTTCATAAAGTTGGATCATTTCGCCAAAATGGCATGATGATGGAGCCAAATTGTGCATGTTTCTTCCAACTAGACTCGAATTGTTGTGAGTGAGCCGCATAAACTCCCAACCTTACTTAAAATTCCAAATCTTCTGGCCTTCGCCTCCTTAGAACTTTCTGGCGAATGTTTAGCAACCTGGAACTTTCAAACAAAACGAGGTTAAAGCGAAATCCGATTGTGTTTGTTCCATCAACCAAGCCTTAAATTGGTGTGAGGATGTCGGATAAACTCACTAGCTCACATCATGTTGCAAATTTCATGAGATTTTTTATTATCTTTTGCTTTTCAATGTATTTTCATGAAGTTGGATCGTTTGGCCAAAGTGGCGTGATGATGAAGCCAAATTGTGCATGTTTCGTCCAACTAGACTCGAATTGTTGTGAGTTAGCCACGTAAACTCCCTGTCTCACTTAAAATTCCAAATCTTGTGGCATTCTCCTCCTTAGAGCCTCCCGGTGAATGTTTAGAAACCTGGAACTTTCAAACAAAATGAGGTTAAAGCGGAATCCGACTGTGTTTATTTCATCAACCAAAGCTCAAATCGGTGTGAGGATATCGGATAAACTCACGAGCTCACTTCATGTTGCAAATTTCGTGAGATTTTTTATTATCTTTTGCTTTTCAATGTATTTTCATGAAGTTGAATCGTTTGGCCAAAGTGGCGTGATGATGAAGCCAAATTGTGCACGTTTCCTCCAACTAGACTCGAATTGTTCTGACTAAGCAGCATAAACTCCCTACCTCACTTAAAATTCCAAATCTTCTGGCCTTCGCCACCTTAGAACTTTCTGGCGAATGTTTAGCAACCTGGAACTTTCAAACAAACTGAGGTTAAAGCGGAATCCGATTGTGTTTATTTCATCAACCAAGCCTTAAATTGGTGTGAGGATGTCGGATAAACTCACTATCTCACATCATGTTGCAAATTTCGTGAGATTTTTTATTATCTTTTGCTTTTCAATGTATTTTCATGAAGTTGGATCGTTTGGCCAAAGTGGCATGATGATGAAGCCAAATTGTGCACGTTTCTTCCAACTAGACTCGAATTGTTGTGAGTTAGCCGCGTAAACTCCCTGCCTAGCTTAAAATTCCAAATCTTGTGGCATTCTCCTCCTTAGAGCCTCCCGGTAAATGTTTAGAAACCTGGAACTTTCAAACAAAATGAGGTTAAAGCGGAATCCGATTGTGTTTATTTCATCAACCAAGGCTCAAATCGGTGTGAGGATATCGGATAAACTCACTAGCTCACTTCATGTTGCAAATTTCGTGAGATTTTCCAATTTCTTTTGCCTTTCAATGTATTTTCATAAAGTTGGATCATTTCACAAAAATGGCATGATGATGAAGCCAAATTGTGCACGTTTCTTCCAACTAGACTCAAATTGTTGTGAGTGAGCCGTATAAACTCCCAACCTCACTTAGAATTCCAAATCTTCTGGCCTTCGCCTCCTTAGAACTTTCTGGCGAATGTTTAGCAACCTGGAACTTTCAAACAAAATGAGGTTAAAGCGAAATCCGATCGTGTTGATTTCATCAACCAAGGCTCAAATTGGTGTGAGGATGTCGGATAAATTCACTAGCTCACATCATGTTGCAAATTTCGTGAGATTTTTTATTATCTTTTGCTTTTCAATGTATTTTCATGAAGTTGGATCGTTTGGCCAAAGTGGCGTGATGATGAAGCCAAATTGTGCACGTTTCTTCCAACTAGACTCGAACTGTTATGAGTTAGCTGCGTAAACTCCCTGCCTCGCTTAAAATTCCAAATCTTGTGGCATTCTCCTCCTTAGAGCCCCCCGGTGAATGTTTAGAAACCTGGAACTTTCAAATAAAATGAGGTTAAAGCGGAATCCGATCATGTTGATTTCATCAACCAAGGCTCAAACTGGTGTGAGGATGTCGGATAAACTTACTAGCTCACTTGTTGTAATTTTAGTGGGATTTTCCGATTTCTTTTGCTTTTCAATGCATTTTCATCAACTTGGATCATTTGGCCAAAATGGCATGATGATGAAGCCTAATTGTGCACGTTTCTTCCAACTAGACTCGAATTGTTCTGACTAAGCTGCATAAACTCCCTACCTCGCTTAAAATTCCAAATCTTTTGGCCTTCGCCTCCTTAGAACTTTCTAGCGAATGTTTAGCAACCTGGAACTTTCGAACAAAATGAGGTTAAAGCGGAATCCGATTGTATTTTTTTCATCAACCAAGCCTTAAATTGGTGTGAGGATGTCGGATAAACTCACTAGTTCACATCATGTTGCGAATTTCGTGAGATTTTTTATTATCTTTTGCTTTTCAATGTATTTTGATACAGTTGGATCGTTTCGCCAAAATGACGTGATGATGAAGCCAAATTGTGCACGTTTCTTCCAACCAGACTCCATTTGTTGTGAGTTAGCCACGTAAACTACCTGCCTCACTTAAAATTCCAAATCTTGTGGCATTCTCCTCCTTAGAGCCTCCCGGTGAATGTTTAGAAACCTGGAACTTTCAAACAAAATGAGGTTAAAGCGGAATCCGATTGTGTTTATTTCATCAACCAAGGCTTAAATTGGTGTGAGGATGTCGGATAAACTCACTAGCTCACATCATGTTGCAAATTTCGTGAGATTTTCCGATTTCTTCTGCCTTTCAATGTATTTTCATAAAGTTGGATCATTTCGCCAAAATGACGTGACGATGAAGCCAAATTGTGCACGTTTCTTCCAACTAGACTCGAATTGTTGTGACTAAGCAGCATAAACTCCCTACCTCGCTTAAAATTCAAAATCTTGTGGCATTCTCCTCCTTAGAGCCTCCCGGTGAATGTTTAGAAACCTGGAACTTTCAAACAAAATGAGGTTGAAGCGGAATCCGATTGTGTTTATTTCATCAACCAAGGCTCAAATCGGTGTGAGGATATCGGATAAACTCACTAGCTCACTTCATGTTGCAAATTTCATGAGATTTTCCGATTTCTTTTTGCCTTTCAATGTATTTTCATAAAGTTGGATCATTTTGCCAAAATGGCATGATGATGAAGCCAAATTGTGCACATTTCTTCCAACTAGACTCGAATTGTTGTGACTAAGCTGCATAAACTCCCTACCTCACTTAAAATTGCAAATCTTCTGGCCTTCGCCTCCTTAGAAATTTCTGACGAATGTTTAGCAACCTGGAACTTTCGAACAAAATGAGGTTAAAGCGGAATCCGATCGTGTTGATTTAATCAACCAAGGCTCAAACTGGTGTGAGGATGTCGGATAAACTCACTAGCTCACTTGTTGTAATTTTAGTGGGATATTCCGATTTCTTTTGCTTTTCAATGCATTTTCATCAACCTGGATCATTTGGTCAAAATGGCATGATGATGAAGCCGAATTGTGCATGTTTCTTCCAACTGGACTCGAATTGTTGTGGGTAAGCCGCATAAACTCCCTTTTTCACTTAAAATTCCAAATCTTCTGGCCTTCGCCTCCTTAGAACTTTCTGGCGAATGTTTAGCAACCTGGAACTTTCGAACAAAATGTGGTTAAAGCGGAATCCGATTGTGTTTTTTTCATCAACCAAGGATCAAATCAGTGTGAGGATGTCGGAAAAACTCACTAGCTCACTTCATGTTGCAAATTTCGTGAGATTTTCTGATTTCTTTTGCCTTTCAATGTATTTTCATAATGTTGGATCATTTCGCCAAAATGACGTGATGATGAAGCCAAATTGTGCACGTTTCTTCTAACTAGACTCGAATTGTTGTGAGTGAGCCGCATAAACTCCCTACCTCACTTAAAATTCCAAATCTTCTGGCCTTCGCCTCCTTAGAACTTTCTGGCGAATGTTTAGCAACCTGGAACTTTTGAACAAAATGAGGTTAAAGCAGAATCCAATTGTGTTTATTTCATCAACCAAGTCTTAAATTGGTGTGAGGATGTCGGATAAACTCACTAGCTCACATCATGTTGCAAATTTCGTGAGATTTTTTATTATCTTTTGCTTTTCAATGTATTTTCATGAAGTTGGATCGTTTGGCCAAAGTGGTGTGATGATGAAGCCAAATTGTGCACGTTTCTTCCAACTAGACTCTAATTGTTGTAAGTTAGCCGCATAAACTCCCTGCCTCGCTTAAAATTCCAAATATTGTGGCATTCTCCTCCTTAGAGCCTCCCGGTGAATGTTTAGAAACCTGGAACGTTCAAACAAAATGTGGTTAAAGCGGAATCCGATTGTGTTTATTTCATCAACCAAGGCTCAAAATGGTGTGAGGATGTCGAATAAACTCACTAGCTGACTTCATATTGCAAATTTAGTGACATTTTCGGATTTCCTTTGCTTTTCAATGTATTTTCATAAAGTTGGATCGTTTGGCCTAAATGGCATAATGATAAAGCCAAATTGTGCACGTTTCTTCCAACTAGACTCGAATTATTGTGACTCAGCCGCATAAACTCGCTGATTGCTTAAAATTCCAAATCTTGTGGCATTCTCCTCCTTAGATCCTCCCGTTGAATGTTTAGAAACCTGGAACTTTCAAACAAAATGAGGTTAAAGCGGAATCCGATTGTGTTTATTTCATCAACCAAGGCTCAAACTGGTGTGAGGATATCGGATAAACTCACTAGCTCACTTCATGTTGCAAATTTCATGAGATTTTCCGATTTCTTTTGCCTTTCAATGTATTTTCATAAAGTTGGATCATTTCGCCAAAATGAGGTGATGATGAAGCCAAATTGTGCACGTTTCTTCCAACTGGACTCGAATTGTTGTGACTAATCTGCATAAACTCCCTACCTCGGTTAAAATTCCAAATCTTTGTGGTCGTCGCCTGCTTAGAACTTTCTGGCGAATGTTTAGCAACCTGGAACTTTCAAACAAAATGAGGTTAAAGCGGAATCTGATGGTGTTGATTTCATCAACCAAGGCTCAAACTGGTGTGAGGATGACGGATAAACTCACTAGCTGACTTCATATTGCAAATTTAGTGAGATTTTCTGATTTCTTTTCCCTTTCAATGCATTTTCATCAACTTGGATCATTTGGCCAAAATGGCATGATGATGAAGCCGAATTGTGCATGTTTCTTCCAACTGGACTCGAATTGTTGTGAGTGAGCCGCATAAACTCCCTACCTCACTTAAAATTCCAAATCTTCTGGCCTTCGCCTCCTTAGAGCCTCCCGGTGAATGTTTAGAAACCTGAAACTTTCAAACAAAATGAGGTTAAAGCGGAATCCGATCGTGTTGATTTCATCAACCAAGGCTCAAACTGGTGTGAGGATGTCGGATAAACTCACTAGCTGACTTCATATTGCAAATTTCATGAGATTTTCCAATTTCCTTTGCTTTTCAATGTATTTTCATAAAGTTGGATCGTTTGGCCTAAATGGCGTAATGATAATGCCAAATTGTGCACGTTTCTTCCAACTAGACACGAATTATTGGGACTGAGACGCAAAAACTCGCCGCCTCGCTTAAAATTCCAAATCTTATGGCATTTTCCTCCTTAGAGCCTCCCGGTGAATGTTTAGAAACCTTGAACTTTCAAACAAAATGAGGTTAAAGCGGAATCCGATCGTGTTGATTTCATCAACCAAGGCTCAAACTGGTCTGAGGATGTCGGACAAACTAACTAGCTGACTTCATATTGCAAATTTTATGAGATTTTCCGATTTCCTTAGCTTTTCAATGTATTTTCATAAAGTTGGATCGTTTGGCCTAAATGGCGTAATGATAAAGCTGAATTATGCACGTTTCTTCCAACTAGACTCGAATTATTGTGACTAAGATGCATAAACTCGCTGCCACGCTTAAAATTCCAAATCTTGTGGCATTCTCCTCCTTAGAGCCTCCCGGTGAATGTTTAGAAACCTGGAACTTTCAAACAAAATGAGGTTAAAGCGGAATGCGATTGTGTTTATTTCATCAACCAAGGCTCAAATCGGTGTGAGGATATCGGATAAACTCACTAGCTCACTTCATGTTGCAAATTTCGTGAGATTTTTCGATTTCTTTTGCCTTTTAATGTATTTTCATAAAGTTGGATCATTTCGCCAAAATGGCATGATGATGAAGCCAAATTGTGCACGTTTCTTCCAACTAGACTCGAATTGTTGTGACTATGCAGCATAAACTCCCTAGCTCGCTAAAAATTCGAAATCTTCTGGCCTTCGCCTCCTTAGAAGTTTCTGGTGAATGTTTAGCAACCTGGAACTTTCGAACAAAATGAGGTTAAAGCGGAATCCGATGGTGTTGATTTCATCAACCAAGGCTCAAATTGGTGTGAGGATATCGGATAAACTCACTAGCTCACTTGTTGCAAATTTAGTGAGATTTTCCGATTTCTTTTGCTTTTCAATGCGTTTTCATCAACTTGGATCATTTGGCCATAATGGCATGATGATGAATCCAACTAGACTCGAATTGCTGTGAGTAAGCTGCATGAACTCCCTACCTCGCTTAAAATTCCAAATCTTACGGCATTCTCCTCCTTAGAACTTCCTGGCAAATGTTTAGAAACCTGGAACTTTCGAACAAAATGAGATTAAAGCAGAATCCGATCGTGTTTATTTCATTAACCAAGGCTCAAACTGGTGTGAGGATCTCGGATAAACTCACTAGCTCACTTCATCTTGTAAATTTAGTGAGATTTTCTGATTTCTTTTGCTTTTCAATGCATTTTTATCAACTTGGATCGTTTGGCCGAAATGCCATGATGATGAAGCCGAACTGTGCACAGTTCTCCCAACTAGACTCGAATTGTTGTGAGTAAGCTGCATAAACTCCCTACCTCGCTTAAAATTCCAAATCTTGTGGCATTCTTGATAGAATAAGGGTTTGGAGCGGAGCATGGAGAGCTTGGAAGACTTGATCAAAGTGCTAAATATAAAGCCCAAGTTTAAGTGAGATCATCAACTCCAAAATATAAGTTTCAGATCCAAGCCCAATAGGAGCCCATTGAAGGAGGTTAATTAAAATATCATGTGCTTCATTAAAAGAGCATGTGACTTAGACATTAATGGGCTTAATTAGTATTAATTTCGTTTTTATTAATTATGGGGTGAACTTTGTTATTTAACAAAGCCCAATTAGTTAATTAGTAGTCTTTTTGATAGGCCACCTTGTAAATAAACATGTCATGTGCCAAACATGTGATTTCATTAGTGTGTTGGCATGTTTATAAGGGCTTAGGTATTATTTTATTATGAATTTATGAATTTTCGTTATTTTATTTTAGGGCTTTATTTTATTAGTTTCATAGGTCCAATAGGAGTGTTGTTTGGGCCTAAAGTCTCCTAATCCTATTAGGATTACTCAAACCCAAATTAATTAGGGTTTCTAAGTTTATTAGGTTAGATTTTACCTTGCCTATTTAAGGCTAACTATTATGTACGTTTTTTAAGATTTGAATGATTAAAGTTTTAGACTTTTGTGAGTTTCCTCTTGCGATTCTTTGAGTGCTAGAGAGAATACTATGACTTATCAAGGAATTGGTCAATCATTGTGGCGTCACCGGAACTAGGGTTCAAGAGACCGGTTCTCTTGGGTCCTAATTCACCTAGACCAACATATCTTGTGTGCTTTCTTAATTACTCTCATCTTTGTGTGTTTTTCTTCTTACTATTTTTTCAATTTTCCAGTCTTTGTGTCCCTTGTTTCGCATAGATCCGGGTGTCATACACATAAAAGTGGGTTCTTTGGACGGGTTCCAAAAGGGGACATGTATCATTTGGCATCATAGCTATGGTTTGCAAATCAAGGTGTGTTCCCTATTTTGCTTGTCTCCTTGTTTCAATCCATCTCCGTTGCTTCAAAAAAAAAATTTCGTGCCACTGTTCATACCGTACGGATTTCTTTGTTCACAGGCACTGTTTCATACTGTTCTGTTTTCACAAAATACTGTTTTTCCATCACTGTGCTCGTTCTGTTCCTAACAGTTTTTCATGATTACTGTTCCCCGTCACTATTGCATGCACTGTTCATTAAACTGTTTTTGAGACTGTTCACGGTTACTGTTTTGGGTTACTGTTAAAAAACTCTGAAAAAAAAAGATAGACTGGTTGCTGCACAAAAAAAATAGAATATAGCAGCAACTGAAAAATGAAAATAGCAGAAAAAAATTAAAAAAAAAATTCTGAAAAAAAAAGTGAGATTTATTGCTGCAAAATATATATATATATATATAGCAGCAACAAAAAAAAAGGTAGTAAAAAAAATATTATTTGATTGAATTTGATTTGAGGCTTGATTGACTTAATTTATCAACTTTGGTGGAAAGTCTCATTAAAATATCTATAATTTCTCTTTCCTTCAGATTTCTTTCCTTATCAGTTCGTACAAATTATCATCCCTCTTTGTTCTATTTCCTTCATATTTCTCTTGTTGGAAATTTCAGTTTCTTTGTGCTCAATTTAGGATTTTTGAGAACCTTAATTTTGAACTTTTATTTTCTGTGATTGCCACTTTTTTAAAAATCAATTTCCTTTTGATTGAAGTTGTGGTTTTAATTTAGCACTCTCATAAGAAAGCAAGCTTTGAGTGGAAAAAGGCAAGAGAGAAATTGCATCATATTTGAAAAAGCCTTTTATTTAGTGTGAAACACGAGTGCATTTGCATTATTTGAGTGAAACACGTGAGAGAGTGTGTGAGGTCCCTATTTCTTTTCTCTTTGTTTTACATTAACAATTTCAGATTATAAACATGGCTGTTGGAGAAGTTGATCTTAAGGCCTTATTAAGGACTTTTAATGATCAAATTAAGGAAGTAAATGCAAAATTGGATCGCCTGGAGTTTCCTTCTAAAACTAAAGCAAGGCGTAATCCAAAGGTTCCTGCTCAGACGGATGTTCTTAGCAAGATCAAACCAAAGATCCCACTATTTCATGGTGAGAAAAATCCCGATGTTTAATTGGATTGGGAAAGAAAAGTTGAACAAGTCTTCGCAAGTTGCAACTACTCCGAAATAGAGAAGGCACAATGTGCTTACCTTTGATTGGGTAAAAATGTTGCTACTTGGTGGAAACGGATGGAAACTAAACGAGCTACGAATGGAGAACCTTCCATTATAACATGGAATGAAATGAGGGTAGTCTTGAGGCAAAAATACATGCCATCCAAAGCTAAAAGTGAAGATGAACATATTAAAGAGATGCACATCTCCGTGAAAAAGAATCCAACTCTTACTGTGTCTGATTCCCATGTGGAGAAAGATGATCAATGGGATGATGAAGTTGCTACCACTTTAACAACCAATGATGGAACAAGAGAATCCGCTACAGGTATGCCTAAACCTCAAAATTCTAATACTGATATCTCTTGTGATTTAGGATGTGATAATTCTGATGAGATGAATGTTGTTTGCATTGATGATATCTCTTGCAATGGATCAATTGAATTGGAAAGCAAGTATGAATGTGTTGAACCTAAGAATATCAATAATTTTGATGATGTTGTTTATGTTGAAGAGATTGATTGTTTGCATCAACTAGAGGAGAATATTGATCTAGAGGTTGCTACTACTTTTGATTCTAGTGGCGTTTCTAATTTGCATCAATTGGAAAATGAATTTCATGACTGTGCTAATGAAATTAACCATGATTGCGTGCAACTTTTAGAAGAGAAACATGATTTATTTGTTGTTAATGATTTGAGGGAAAATTCTTTGGATAGTAGCATGCTAGTTTCAAGTAGTGCTAATAGTGTGATTCCATTGGAAATTAGATCTTATGATTGCATTGATGTGATTGACCATATTGACATGGTGATTGGAGATTTAGACTATGATGTTAGCTTGAATGGGTATGATAGAAACTGTTATCATGTTTTGGAAAAAGACCATGAGCTAGAGTGGAAAAATAAGCGTTGTAGAAATGAGAGAAGAAAAGAGAGAAATAAGAAAGTAAAAGTCCAAAAAAATGTCAAAAGTGCAAGAGGAGTGAGTGAGAAGAAAAGTAAGAAAAGAAAGAAAAAGAGGAAGAAAAAGAGAGAAAAGAGAAATGAGAGAGAGCAAAAAGATAAGAATTTAAAGATAATTGAGAGTTGTTTGAGAGAGAGTGAGAATAAGTTAGTTTCACTAAACTTATTCCTTCTTCTTATGTTCCTTCACTTCATCTTCTTTGTCCTTCTTACTTAGTTTCTGATTTTTGTGGTTTGTTTTGTCCTACTTTGTGTTATAAAACCTTAGTTCCTCTTGAGTCCAATGTGATAATAAGTCCATTTGATAATTTAGTGTCTTCTTTCTCTAGTTCAACCATCTATGTCTTTCCATTTCATCCTTATTATGTTTTGTCTCCTCAAATTGTTTCTTGTATCCCTCCAATTTATTTCATAATTTATGTGTTATGTGAGTCTCATGAGATATGTGTTTCCTTCTTTGCTGCTTGTGTATTTCATAAGTCATGTGCTTTCATGCTCCATTGTTGGCATTGTGTCCCATCACATTCATATAAGTCTATTATGTTCCATTCTCTTTCTAGTTCATTCTCTTCTTTTGGTTTTATGTTAGTATGTACTTCTTTAGTCATTACTTCTATATCTTTGTCTTACCATTGTGCATCATCATTTAATATTAAATCTGTCCAGATTTTGAGTTTATTGCATTATAATCACATCTGCCCAGATTTCATCTTGTATGATCTTTCTCATGCATTAGTTTCAATTAAGTCCTTTTGTGTCAAGTTTTATCCCCATATCATTTCCCATGAATCCGCTAACACCTTGGTTCCATTTAAGTTTTGTTGTTTCGAATTGGTGTTTAGCTATTTATTACAGGTTTTGAGTGAGGTTGATGAAAGCTCTTATTTTCCAATCCATGAAAATGAGTTGTATGTGATTCAAACAAATGGATTGCATAGTAAGGTTTTCTATCCTGGAGATTGGTTGCAAAAGCTTAGAGAAACATTTAAAGCCAATTTGCAACCAAGGGAGAATATTGTCTTCCAAGTTAATGTGAAGATCAAAGCCACAAAGCAACAATTAAGTCTAAAAGGTAAGTATACTCCTTGTTATCTATTTGATACTTTTAATTGTTCCCTTTCTTTCCACGTAGATTATGAAGATTTGAGGACGAATCCTTTCGAGGAGGGAGGGAATGATAGAATAAGGGCTAGGCATGACTTGCAAGAGTTTGGAGCGGAGCATTGAGAGCTTGGAAGACTTGATCAAAGTGCTAAATATAAAGCCCAAGTTTAAGTGAGATCATCAACTCCAAAATATAAGTTTCAGATCCAAGCCCAATAGGAGCCCATTGAAGGAGGTTAATTAAAATATCATGTGCTTCATTAAAAGAGCATGTGACTTAGACATTAATGGGCTTAATTAGTATTAATTTCGTTTTTATTAATTATGGGGTGAACTTTGTTATTTAACAAAGCCCAATTAGTTAATTAGTAGTCTTTTTGATAGGCCACCTTGTAAATAAACATGTCATGTGCCAAACATGTGATTTCATTAATGTGTTGGCATGTTTATAAGGGCTTAGGTATTATTTTATTATGAATTTATGAATTTTCGTTATTTTATTTTAGGGCTTTATTTTATTAGTTTCCTAGGTCCAATAGGAGTGTTGTTTGGGCCTAAAGTCTCCTAATCCTATTAGGATTACTCAAGCCCAAATTAATTAGGGTTTCTAAGCTTATTAGGTTAGATTTTACCTTGCCTATTTAAGGCTAACTATTATGTACGTTTTTTAAGATTTGAATGATTAAAGTTTTAGACTTTTGTGAGTTTCCTCTTGCGATTCTTTGAGTGCTAGAGAGAATACTATGACTTATCAAGGAATTGGTCAATCCTTGTGGCGTCACCGGAACTAGGGTTCAAGAGACCGGTTCTCTTGGGTCCTAATTCACCTAGACCAACATATCTTGTGTGCTTTCTTAATTACTCTCATCTTTGTGTGTCTTTCGTCTTACTATTTTTTCAATTTTCCAGTCTTTGTGTCCCTTGTTTCACATAGATCCGGGTGTCATACACATAAAAGTGGGTTCTTTGGACGGGTTCCAAAAGGGGACATGTATCAATTCTCCTCCTTAGAGCCTCCCGGTGAATGTTTAGAAACCTGGAACTTTCAAACTAAACGAGATCAAAGCGGAATCTGATTGTGTTTATTTCATCAACCAAGGCTCAAATCGGTGTGAGGATGTCAGATAAACTCACTAGCTCACTTCATGTTGTAAATTTAGAGAGATTTTCCGATTTCTTTTGCTTTTCAATGCATTTTCATAAGGTTGGATCGTTTGGCCAAAGTGGCGTGATGATGAAGCCAAATTGTGTATGTTTCTTCCAACTAGACTCGAATTGTTGTGAGTTAGCCGCATAAACTCCCTACCTCGCTCAAAATTCCAAATCTTGTGGCATTCTCCACCTTAGAGCCTCCCGGTGAATGTTTAGAAACCTGGAACTTTAAAAAAAAATGAGGTTAAAGCGGAATCCGATTGTGTTTATTTCACCAACCAAGTCTTAAATTGGTGTGAGGATGTTGGATAAACTCACTAACTCACATCATGTTGCAAATTTAGTGAGATTTTTTATTATCTTTTGCTTTTCAATGATTTACATGAAGTTGGATCGTTCAGCCAAAATGGCGTGATGATAAAGCCGAATTGTGCACGTTTCTTCCAACTAGACTCGAATTGTCGTGAGTAAGCTGCATAAACTCCCTACCTCGCTTAAAATTCCAAATCTTGTGGCATTAACCTCCTTAGAACTTTCTGGTAAATGTTTAGAAACCTGGAACTTTCGAACAAAATGAGGTTAAAGTGTAATCCGATTGTGTTTATTTCATCAACCAAGGATCAAATTGGTGTGAGGATGTCGGATAAACTCACTCGCTCACTTCATGTTGTAAATTTAGTGAGATTTCCATATTTCTTTTGCTTTTCAATTCATTTTCATAAAATTTGTTCGTTTGGACAAAATGGCGTGATGATGAAGCAAAATTGTGCACTTTTCTTCCAACTAGACTCGAATTGTTGTGACTAAGCCGCATAAACTCCCTACCTTGCTTAAAATTGCAAATCTTGTGGCATTCTCCTCCTTAGAGCCTCCCGGTGAATGTTTAAAAACCTGGAACTTTCGAACAAAATGAGATTACAGTGGAATCCGATTGTGTTTATTTCATCAACCTAGGCTCAAATTGGTGTGAGTATGTCGGATAAAAGCACTAGCTCACTTCATGTTGCAAATTTAGTGAGATTTTTCGATTTCCTTTGCTTTTCAATGCATTTACATGAAGTTGGATCGTTTGGCCAAAATAGTGTGATGATAAAGCCGAATTATGCACTTTTCTTCCAACTAGACTCGAATTGTTGCTACCAAGCCGCATAAATACCCTACCTCGCTTAAAATTCCAAATCTTGTTGCATTCTCCTCCTTAGAGCCTCTCGGTGAATGTTTAGAAACCTGAAACTTTCAAACAAAATGAGGTTAAAACGGAATCCAATTGTGTTTATTTCATCAACCAAGGCTTAAATCGGTGTGAGGATGTCGAATAAACTCACTAGCTGACTTCATGTTACAAATTTAGTGAGATTTTTCGATTTCCTTTGCTTTTCAATGTATTTTCATAAAGATGAATCGTTTGGCCTAAATGGCGTAATGATAAAGCTGAATTGTGCACATTTCTTCCACCTAGACTCGACTTATTGTGACTAAGCCACATAAACTCCCTGCCTCGCTTAAAATTCCAAATCTTGTGGCATTCTCCTCCTTAGAGCCTCCCGGTGAATGTTTAGAAACCTGGAACTTTAAAAAAAAATGAGGTTAAAGCGGAATCCGATTGTGTTTATTTCACCAACCAAGTCTTAAATTGGTGTGAGGATGTTGGATAAACTCACTAGCTCACATCATGTTGCAAATTTAGTGAGATTTTTTATTATCTTTTACTTTTCAATGCATGTACATGAAGTTGGATCGTTTGGCCAAAATGGCGTGATGATAAAGCCGAATTGTGCACGTTTCTTCCAACTAGACTCGAATTGTCGTGAGTAAGCTGCATAAACTCCCTACCTCGCTTAAAATTCCAAATCTTGTGGCATTAACCTCCTTAGAACTTTCTGGCGAATGTTTAGAAACCTGGAAATTTCGAACAAAATGAGGTTAAAGTGTAATCCGATTGTGTTTATTTCATCAACCAAGGATCAAATTGGTGTGAGGATGTCGGATAAACTCACTCGCTCACTTCATGTTGCAAATTTCGTTATATTTTCCAATTTCTTTTGCATTTCAATTCATTTTCATAAAATTTGATCGTTTGGACAAAATGGCGTGATGATGAAGCAAAATTGTGCACTTTTCTTCCAACTAGACTCGAATTGTTGTGACTAAGCCGCATAAACTCCCTACCTTGCTTAAAATTGCAAATCTTATGGCATTCTCCTCCTTAGAGCCTCCCGGTGAATGTTTAGAAACCTGGAACTTTTAAACAAAATGAGGTTAAACCGGCATCCGATTGTGTTTATTTCAAGGCTCAAATCGGTGTGAGGATGTCGAATAAACTCACTAGCTGACTTCATGTTGCAAATTTAGCGAGATTTTCCAATTTCTTTTGCCTTTCAATGCATTTTCATAAAGTTGGATCGTTTGGCCTAAATGGCGTAATGATAAAGCCGAATTGTGCATGTTTTTTCCAACTAGACTCGAATTGTTGTGAGTTAGTCGCGTAAACTCCCTGCCTCGCTTAAAATTCTGAATCTTTTGGCATTCTCCTCCTTAGAGACTCCCGGTGAATGTTTAGAAACCGGGAACTTTTGAACAAATTGACGTTAAAGCGGAATCTGATTTTGTTTATTTCATCAACCAAGTCTTGAATTGGTGTGAGGATGTCGGATAAAGTCACTAGCTCACATCATGTCTAAAATTTCGTGTGATTTTTTTATTATCTTTTGCTTTTCAATGCATTTACATGAAGTTGGATCGTTTGGCCAAAATGGCGTGATGATAAAGCCGAATTGTGCACGTTTCTTCGAACTAGACTCGAATTGTCGTGAGTAAGCTGTATAAACTCCTTACCTCGCTTAAAATTCCAAATCTTGTGGCATTAACCTCCTTAGAACTTCCTGGCGAATGTTTAGAAACCTGGAACTTTCGAACAAAATAAGGTTAAAGTGGAATCCGATTGTGTTTATTTCATCAACCAAGGATCAAATTGGTGTGAGGGTGTCGGATAAACTCCCTAGCTCACTTCATGTTGCAAATTTTGGGAGATTTTGCGGTTTTTTTTGCTTTTCAATGCATTTTCATAAAGTTGGATCATTTGGTCAAAATGGGGTGATGATGAAGTCGAACTGTGCATGTTTCTTCCAACTAGACTCGAATTGTTGTGAGTAAGCCGCATAAACTCCCAACCTCGCTTAGAATTCCAAATCTTGTGGCATTCTCCTCCTTAGAGCCTCCCGGTGAATGTTTAGAATCCTGGAACTTTCAAAGAAAATGAGGTTAAACTGGAATCCGATTGTGTTCATTTCTTCAACCAAGGCTCAAATTGGTGTGAGGATGTCAGATAAACTCACTAGGTCACTTCCTGTTGCAAATTTCGTGAGACTTTGCGGTTTCTTTTGCTTTTCAATGTATTTTCATAAAGTTGGATCATTTGGCCAAAATGGCATGATGATGAAGTCGAGTTGTGCACGTTTCTTCCAACTAGACTCGAATTGTTGTAAGTAAGCTGCATAAACTCCCTACCTCGCTTAAAATTCCAAAACTTGTGGCATTCTCCTTGTTAGAGCCTCCCGATGAACGTTTAGAAAACTGGAACTTTTAAAGAAAATGAGGTTAGACCGGAATCCAGTTGTGTTCGTTTCATCAACTAAGGCTCAAATTGGTGTGAGGATGTCGGATAAACTCACTAGCTCCCTTCATGTTGCAAATTTCGTGAGAATTTCCGATTTCTTTTGCTTTTCAATGCATTTTCATAAAGTTCGATCGTTTAGCCAAATTGGCGTGATGATGAAGCCAAATTGTGCATGTTTCACCCAACTAGAATTGAATTGTTGTGAGTAAGCCGCATAAACTCCCTACCTCGCTTAAAATTCCAAATCTTGTGGCATTCTCCTCCGTAGAGCCTCCCCGTGATTGTTTAGAAACCTGGAACTTTCAAACAAAATGAGGTTAAAGCGGAATCCAATTTTGTTAATTTCATCAACCAAGGCTCAAATTGGTGTGAGGATGTCAGATAAACTCACTAGGTCACTTCATGTTGCAAATTTCGTGAGATTTTTTGATTTCTTTTGCTTTTCAATGCATTTTCATAAAGTGGGATCGTTTGGCCAAAATGGCGTGATGATGAAGTCGAACTGTGCATGTTTCTTCCAACTAGACTCGAATTGTTATGAGTAAGCCGCATAAACTCCCTACCTCGTTTAAAATTCCAAATCTTGTTGCATTCTCCTCCTTAGAGCCTCCCGATGAATGTTTAGAAACCTGGAACTTTGATAGAGTAAGGGCTGTGCATGGCTTGCAAGAGTTCAAAATTAAGAGCAAGGAATCAAAGCATTGAAGTGATCCAAGAGCTCTACGGATTAGAGTCCAGTCACTTGATTAAAGTTGTAGCCCAAAAGGAGCTTGTAGGTGTGATGATCAACTCCAAATTACAAGTTTCAGATCCAAGCCCAAGAGAAGCCCAATTAGAGAAGATTACTTAAGTGATCATGTGTCACTCATGTGATCAATTAAAAAGGAATCTTCTTTAAGCTAATTTATTTAGAATTTTCATTTATTTTATTTTATTTTCAGAAATAAGGGCTTTTGGTCAAATATTATATCTTGGAGATTAAGTTTTGCTTGTTTCCTATTTTAAAAATTTAGGCTCTAGAATTTTCTATTAGTTAAAGCAAGAAAGGTACTACCTTTTGATTGATTTGAGGAATATTTTATTTCCTTTTTTCATTTAGATTGTGATATCTTCTTTAGGATTGATTAGATTTGATTATTTTATATATTTTCATTGTAATCTTCGTTTTTAATTTTAGCCTAGGGTTTTAGTTGCCTTATTCATTTATATAAGGAGCCACCTATGTACTTTGGAGGAGACAGATTAATGAGAATAAATTTTAGAACTTATGTCCTTTTCTTGTGAGTTTTTCTCTTGTATCCCTTGTGTTCTTGAGAGAATTCTTAGACTTATCAAAGGAGTGGTTTTCCTTTGTGGCGTCCCAAGGCTAGGGTTCTAAGAGATGGGTTCTCTTAGGGTCTTATCCCATTGACCAACATATCTTTCCTATTTTCTTGTCATTTTCATTCATAATTATTATCCTATTTTTCTCATTTAATGTGTTCTTCTATCTTGTGTTTTCTTGTTATATCGTGTGTCCTATTTGATTCTAGCACGATCCATGGTTTATTCTGAGTCATTGGAGGTTCAATTGGACGAGTTCCGCTTGGGTCTTTCATCAAACTTTCAAAAAAAATGAGGTTAAACCGGAATCCGATTGTGTTACTTTCAACAACCAAGGCTCAAATTGGTGTGAGGATGTCGGATAAACTCGCTAGCTCACTTCATGTTGCAAATTTCACCAGATTTTATGGTTTCTTTTGCTTTTCAATGTATTTTCATAAAGGTGGATCATTTGGCCAAAATGGTGTGATGATGAAGTCGAACTGTGCACGTTTTTTCCAACTAGACTCGAATTATTGTGAGTAAGCCGCATAAACTCCCTACCTCGCTTAGAATTCCAAATCTTGTGGCATTCTCCTCCCTAGAACTTCCTGGTGAATGTTTAGAAACCTGGAACTTTCAAACAAAATTAGGTTAAACCGGAATCCGATTGTGTTCAATTCATCAACTAAGGCTCAAATTGGTGTTAGTATGTCGGATAAACGCACTAGCTCACTACATGTTGCAATTTTTTTGAGATTTTCCGATTTGTTTTGCTTTTCAATGCATCTTCATAAAGTTGGATCGTTTGGCACAAATGGCGCGATGATGAGGCCAAACTGTGCATGTTTCTTCCAACTATACTCGAATTGTTGCGAGTAAGCCGCATAAACTCCCTACCTCGCTTGGAATTCCAAATCTTGTGGCATTTCCCTTCTTAGAGCCTCCCGATGAATGTTTAGAAACCTGGAACTTTCAAACAAAATGAGGTTAAACCGGAATTGGATTGTGTTCATTTCATCATATGAGGCTCAAATTGGTGTGAGGATGTCGGATAGACTCACTAGCTCACTTCATGTTGCAAATTTCGTGAGATTTTCTGATTTCTTTTGCTTTTCAATGCATTTTCATAAAGTTGGATCGTTTAGCCAAAATGGCGTGATATTGAAGCCGAATTCTGCATGTTTCTTCCAACTAGACTCGAATTGTTGTGAGTAAGCCGCATAAACTCCCTACCTCGCTTAGAATTCCAAATCTTGTGGCATTCTCCTCCTTAGAGCCTCCCGGTGAATGTTTAGAATCCTGGAACTTTCAAACAAAATGAGGTTAAACCGGAATCGGATTGTGTTCATTTCATCAACCAAGGCTCAAATTGGTGTGAGGATATTGGATAGACACACTAGCTCACTTCATGCCGCAAATTTTGTGTGATTTTCCGATTTCTTTTGCTTTTCAATGCATCTTCATAAAGTTTGATCGTTTGGCCAAAATGGCGCGATGATGAGGCCAAACTGTGCACGTTTCATCCAACTAGACTCGAATTGTTGTGAGTAAGCCGCATAAACTCCCTACCTAGCTTAAATTTCCAAATCTTGTGGCATTCTCCTCCGTAGAGACTCCCGGTGAATGTTTAGAAACCTGGAACTTTCAAACAAAATGAGGTTAAACCAGAATCCGATTGTGTTCATTTCATCAACCAAGGCTCAAATTGGTGTGAGGATGTCGGATAGACTCACTAGCTCACTTCATGTTGCAAATTTCATGAGATTTTCCGATTTCCTTAGCTTTTCAATGCATTTTCATAAAGTTGGATCGTTTAGCCAAAATGGCGTGATGTTGAAGCCGAATTCTGCACGTTTCTTCCAACTAGACTCGAATTGTTGTGAGTAAGCCGCATAAACTCCCTACGTCGCTTAGAATTCCAAATCTTGTGGCATTCTCCTCCTTAGAGCCTCCCGGTGAATGTTTAGAAACCTAGAACTTTCAAAGAAAATGAGGTTAAACCGGAATCGTATTGTGTTCATTTCATCAACCAAGGCTCAAATTGGTGTGAGGATATTGGATAGACTCACTAGCTCACTTCATGTTGCAAATTTCGTGTGATTTTCCGATTTCTTTTGCGTTTCAATGCATCTTCATAAAGTTGGATCGTTTGGCCCAAATGGCGTGATGATGAGGCCAAACTGTGCCTGTTTCTTCCAACTAGACTTGAATTGTTGTGAGTAAGCCGCATAAACTCCCTAGGTCGCTTAAAATTCGAAATCTTGTGGCATTCTTCTCCTTAGAGCCTCCCGGTGAATGTTTTGAAACTTGGAACTTTCAAACAAAATGAGGTTAAACAGGAATCCGATTATGTTCATTTCTTCAGCCAAGGCTCAAATTGGTGTGAGGATGTCTGATAAAGTCACTAGCTCACTTCATGTTGCAAATTTCGTGAGATTTTCCAATTTCTTTGGATTTTCAATGCATTTTCATAAAGTTGGATCGTTTGGCCA
The DNA here is from genome assembly GCA_026686845.1 of Adenanthera pavonina. Classification (NCBI taxonomy): domain Eukaryota; kingdom Viridiplantae; phylum Streptophyta; class Magnoliopsida; order Fabales; family Fabaceae; genus Adenanthera; species Adenanthera pavonina. The sequence continues at coordinate 45,878 of JAIVEN010000052.1, forward strand.
AAATGACGTGAAGAAGAATCCGAACTGTGCACGTTTCGTCCAACTGGACTCGAATTGTTGTGAGTATGCCGCATAAACTCCCTACCTAGCTTAAATTTCCAAATCTTGTGGCATTCTCCTCCGTAGAGACTCCCAGTGAATGTTTAGAAACCTGGAACTTTCAAACAAAATGAGGTTCAACCGGAATCCGATTATGTTCATTTCATCAACCAAGGCTCAAATCGGTGTGAGGATGTCGGATAGACTCACTAGCTCACTTCATGTTGCAAATTTCATGAGATTTTCCGATTTCCTTAGCTTTTCAATGCATTTTCATAAAGTTGGATCGTTTAGCCAAAATGGTGTGATGTTGAAGACGAATTCTGCATGTTTCTTCCAACTAGACTCGAATTGTTGTGAGTAAGCCGCATAAACTCCCTACGTCGCTTAAAATTCCAAATCTTGTGGCATTCTCCTCCTTAGAGCCTCCCGGTGAATGTTTAGAAACCTAGAACTTTCAAAGAAAATGAGGTTAAACCGGAATCGGATTGTGTTCATTTCATCAACCAAGGCTCAAATTGGTAAGAGGATATGGGATAGACTCACTAGCTCACTTCATGCAGCAAATTTCGTGTGATTTTCCGATTTCTTTTGCGTTTCAATGCATCTTCATAAAGTTGGATCGTTTGGCCAAAATGGCGTGATGATGAGGCCAAACTGTGTATGTTTCATCCAACTAGACTCGAATTGTTGTGAGTAAGCCGCATAAACTCCCCAGGTCGCTTAAAATTTGAAATCTTGTGGCATTCTCCTCCTTAGAGCCTCCCGGTGAATGTTTAGAAACTTGGAACTTTCAAACAAAATGAGGTTAAACCGGAATCCGATTGTGTTCATTTCATCAACCAAGGCTCAAATTGGTGTGAGGATGTCGGATAAACTCACTAGCTCACTTCATGTTGCAAATGTCGTGAGATTTTTTATTATCTTTTGTTTTTCAATGCATTTCCATAAGGTTAGATCGTTTGGCCAAAATGGCGTGATGATGAAGCCGAATTGTGCACGTTTCTCCCAACTAGACTCGAATTGTTGTGAGTAAGCCGCAAAAACTCTTTACCTCGCTTAGAATTCCAAATCTTGAGGCATTCTCCTCCTTCAAACATCTTACGAATATTTGGAAACCTGGATACTCCGAACAAAATAAGGTTAAAGCGGAATCCGATTGTGTTTATTTCATCTACCAAGGCTCAAATTGGTTTGTGGATGTCAGATAAACCCACTAGCTCTCTTCATGTTGCAAATTTCGTGAGATTTTCTGATTTCTTTTGCTTTTCAATGCATATTCATAATGTTGGATCGTTTGGTCAAAAATGGTGTGATGATGAAGCCGAACTGTGCACGTTTCTTCCAACTAGACTCTAATTGTTGTGAGTAAGCCGCATAAACTCCCTACCTAGCTTAAATTTCCAAATCTTGTGGCATTCTCCTCCTTAGAGACTCCCGGTGAATGTTTAGAATCCTGGAACTTTCAAACAAAATGAGGTTAAACCGGAATTCGATTGTGTTCATTTCATCAACCAAGGCTAAAATTAGTGCGTGGATGTCGGATAAACTCACTAGCTCACTTCATGTTGCAAATTTTGTGAGATTTTCCGATTGTTTTTGCTTTTCAATGCATTTTCATAAAGTTGGATCATTTGGCCAAAATGGCGTGATGATGAAGCCAAATTGTGCACGTTTCTCCCAACTAGACTCGAATTGTTGTGAGTAAGCCGCATAAACTCCCCAGGTCGCTTAAAATTTGAAATCTTGTGGCATTCTCCTCCTTAGAGCCTCCCGGTGAATGTTTAGAAACTTGGAACTTTCAAACAAAATGAGGTTAAACCGGAATCCGATTGTGTTCATTTCATCAACCAAGGCTCAAATTGGTGTGAGGATGTCGGATAAACTCACTAGCTCACTTCATGTTGCAAATGTCGTGAGATTTTTTATTATCTTTTGTTTTTCAATGCATTTTCATAAGGTTAGATCATTTGGCCAAAATGGCGTGATGATGAAGCCGAATTGTGCACGTTTCTCCCAACTAGACTGGAATTGTTGTGAGTAAGCCGCAAAAACTCTTTACCTCGCTTAGAATTCCAAATCTTGAGGCATTCTCCTCCTTCGAACATCTTACGAATATTTGGAAACCTGGATACTCCGAAAAAAATAAGGTTAAAGCGGAATCCGATTGTGTTTATTTCATCTACCAAGACTCAAATTGGTTTGTGGATGTCAGATAAACCCACTAGCTCTCTTCATGTTGCAAATTTCGTGAGATTTTCTGATTTCTTTTGCTTTTCAATGCATATTCATAATGTTGGATCGTTTGGTCAAAAATGGTGTGATGATGAAGCCGAACTGTGCACGTTTCTTCCAACTAGACTCTAATTGTTGTGAGTAAGCCGCATAAACTCCCTACCTCGCTTAGAATTCCAAATATTGTGGCATTCTCCTCCTTAGAGCCTCCCGGTGAATGTTTAGAATCCTGGAACTTTCAAAGAAAATGAGGTTAAACCGGAATCGGATTGTGTTCATTTCATCAACCAAGGCTCAAATTGGTGTGAGGATATTGGATAGACTCACTAGCTCACTTCATACAGCAAATTTTGGTGAGATTTTTCGATTTCTTTTGCTTTTCAATGCATTTTCATAAATTTGGATCATTTGGCCAAAATGGCATGATGATGAGGCCGAATTGTGCACGTTTCTTCCAACTAGACCTCAAATTGTTGTGAGTAAGCCGCATAAACTCCCTACCTCGCTTAAAATTTGAAATCTTGTGGCATTCTCCTTCTTAGAGCCTCCCCGTGAATGTTTAGAAACCTGGAACTTTCAAACAAAATGAGGTTAAACCGGAATCCGATTGTGTTCATTTCATCAACCTAGGCTCAAATTGGTGTGAGTATGTCGGATAAACTCACTAGCTCAATTCATGTTGCAAATTTCGTGAGATTTTCTGATTTCTTTTGCCTTTCAAAGCTTTTTCAAAAAGTTGGATCTTTTGGCCAAAATGGCGTGATGATGAAGTCGAATTGTGCACGTTTCTTCCAACTGGACTCGAATTGTTGTGAGTAAGCCGCATAAACTCCCTTCCTCGCTTAGAATTCCAAATCTTGTGGCATTCTCCGACTTGGAGCCTCCTGATGAATGTTTAGAATACTGGAACTTTCAAACAAAATGAGGTTAAAATAGAATCTGATTTTTGTTCATTTAATCAAACAAGGCTCAAATTGGTGTGAGGATGTCGGATAAACTCACTAGCTCACTTCGTGATGCAAATTTTTGTGAGATTTTTCGATTTCTTTTGCTTTTCAAAGCATTTTCATAAAGTTGGATCATTTGGCCAAAATGGCATGATGATGAAGCCGAATTGTGCACGTTTCTTCCAACTAGACTCAAATTGTTGTGAGTAAGCCGCATAAACTCCCTACCTCGCTTAAAATTTGAAATCTTGTGGCATTCTCCTTCTTAGAGCCTCCCCGTGAATGTTTAGAAACCTGGAACTTTCAAACAAAATGAGGTTAAACTGGAATCTGATTCTGTTCAATTCATCAACTAAGGCTCAAATTGGTGTTAGTATGTCGGATAAACACACTAGCTCACTTCATGTTGCAAATTTCGTGAGATTTTTTGATTTCTTTTGCTTTTAGCAGCATTTTCATAAAGCTGGATCGTTTGGCCAAAATGGCGTGATGATGAAGCCGAATTGTGCACGTTTCTTCCTAATAGACTCGAATTATTGTGAGTAATCCGCATAAACTCCCTACCTCGCTTAGAATTCCAAATCTTGTGGCATTCTCCTCCCTAGAACTTCCTGGTGAATGTTTAGAAACCTGGAACTTTCAAACAAAATGAGGTTAAACCGAAATTCGATTGTGTTCAATTCATCAACTAAGACTCAAATTGGTGTAAGTATGTCAGATAAACTCACTAGCTCAATTCATGTTGCAAATTTCGTGAGATTTTCTGATTTCTTTTGCCTTTCAAAGCTTTTTCATAAAGTTGGATCATTTGGCCAAAATGACGTCATGATGAAGTCGAATTGTGCACGTTTTTTCCTACTAGACTCAAATTATTGTGAGTAAGCCGCATAAACTCCCTAGGTCGCTTAAAATTCCAAATCTCTTGGCATTCTCCTCCTTAGAGGCTCCTGATGAATGTTTAGAATACTGGAACTTTCAAACAAAATGAGGTTAAAGCGGAATCCGATTGGGTTCATTTCATCAACCTAGGCTCAAATTGGTGTGAGCATGTCGGATAAACTCACTAGCTCACTTCATGTTGTAAATTTCGTGAGATATTCTGATTTCTTTTGCCTTTCAAAGCTTTTTCATAAAGTTGGATCGTTTGGCCAAAATGGCGTGATAATGAAGCCGAATTGTGCACGTTTCTTCCTACTAGACTCGAATTGTTGTGAGTAAGCCGCATAAACTCCCTTCCTCGCTTAAATTTCCAAATCTTGTTGCATTCTCCTCCTTAGAGCCTCCCGATGAATGTTTAGAAACCTGGAACTTTCAAACAAAATGAGGTTAAACCGAAATCCGATTGTGTTCATTTCATCATACAAGGCTGATAAAGTAAGGGCTGGGTATGGCTTGCAAAAGTTCAAAGAGGAGCATGGAGGGCTTGATCAAGGTGCTGAACAAGAACATGGAAAGCAAGTTTGGGAGCCAAAAGATCCATTACAACAATGCTCGATAAGCCCAAAGATTGGAGCAAGATCCAAAACAATGAAAAAAACTTTAAATGGATTGATCCAAGAGTTACTACTTTTGGAGCCCACTTATTTAGCTCAAGTTACAGCCCAAAAAGGAGCCAAGGATATGATAATGCTCTTATCTATACAAGGTCCAAATCCAAACCTAAAAGAAGCCCATTCGGAAGAGCTAACTTGAAGACATCATGTGCTCTGCATGTGACAATGAATAGTGACGTTTTTAATATAATTTTATTAGGAATTTTTCGTTTATTTAATTTAATTTTCAGAAATAAGTCATATGGTCAAAGATTGTGACTTGGAGATTAAGTTTTAAGTTGTTTCCTAATTTTTAAAGATTAGGCTCTAGAATTTTCTACTAGTCTTTTAGTAAGAAAGTTGCCACATTTTAATTGATTTGAGGAATATTTTGTTTCCTTTTTCATTTAGATTGTGGTATCTTCTTTAGGATTCATTAGATTTGATTATTTTTATTGTAATTTTCGTTTTTTATTTTAGCCTAGGGTTTTGGTTGCCTTATTCCTTTATATAAGGAGCCACCTATGTACTTTTAAAAGAGACAGATTAATGAGAATGAATTTTTAAAACTTATGTTCTTTTCTTGTGAGCTTTCTCTTGTATCCCTTGTGTTCTTGAGAGAATTCTTAGACTTATCAAAGGAGTGGTTTTCCTTTGTGGCGTCCCAAGGCTAGGGTTCTAAGAGGCAGGTTCTCTTAGGGTCTTACCCTATTGACCAACATATCTTGCCTATTTTCTTGTCATTTTCGTTCATAATTATTATTCTATTTTTCTAGTTTAACGTATTCATCTTTCTTGTGTTTTCTTGTTATTTCGTGTGTCCTATTTGATTCTAGCACGATCCTTGATTCATTCCGAGTCATTGGAGGTTCAATCGGATGAGTTCCGCTTGGGTCTTTCTATCATTTGGTATCAGAGATTTGGTTTGCTAGCTTCAAGGTGTTTTCTTTCCTTGTTTCCTCCTTTGTTCATCTATCTTCTATTTCTGTCCAGATTTTTTGTGTCTTTGTGCTTCCTTTCTCTTTCCTCTTGGTGTGATTTGGTGTCTTTCATTGTGAGTTCTATTGTGTGGCATCTCCAACAAGTATTTGTCTTTCCATCTTTTGTTGATTTTTCCTCTTTTGTGACTTGCTTGTGGCATTTTTTTTCCCTTTTTATTTGAGACAACAATTGTTGCTATCCAGAATTTATGTTTTCTTTTATTATTTATTTGAGTCATATATTAAAAAAAATTCGAACTTCTTTTGTTGCTACAATTTGTTAGTGTCTATTCAATAGTGAGTTTTCTATCCAGATATTCAAAAAAAAAAGAAAGATAAAAAAAAAATTTGTTGTGATTTCTGCACAAAAGAAAAGGAGCATGTAAAGGTGCAGAATTAGAAAAAAAAAGTAAAAAAAATCCGAAATAAAAAAAAAAGTTTGTGACTTGCTGCTGAAAAAAAAAAGAAAGAAAGCAGAACAGCAGTACAAAAAAAAAAAGAAGAAAATTTGAAATTGATAATGGTTGTACAAAATTTCCAGATCTGTGTTTGAGTTGGTTGATGACTTGAATTGCAAGTTGGTAGCTTTTAGTTACCAATTACTTTTCTATTTGTTGGTTGATTTCCTAATTGAGAATTGATTAAGTTCTTGCCTCCCAAGTAATATAAGAGGTTTCCTAAAATCAACATTTGATTGGTAAGTTTCAGATCTTGTGGGATTTTGCCACCTTCCTACTTTGATTCAACTCTCCTAATCTTGTCATATCCTTTCTTTCCTAATTTCTATTTGTGCTGAATCATTAGTTTCCTATTTTCTTCATTTCTTAGTTTCCTAAATTGTTGTTTGTGTCTATCTTGCTTTATTCTTGATTTTGTCCAGATTTTGTGCTTTCCTTTCCTTCCATAATTGTCATGCCACTTTCCTAAATTCATCACCAACATTTCGCTTCCTTTTCTTTCCATAAAAACATGCTGCACATATAAACTTTCTATTAGTCAATATTTGTGCACGTTTTTCCCTTCTTGAATACCATATTACATGCTCTTAGTGATCAAAATTGCTGCACATTATCCTTCTTGATTGTTGGTCTAAAATCTGATTCTTTGAGGACTTTGAATTTTGGAACTTTAGTTTTGTGATTGCCACATCATACATACTTCTTTTGATTTGTTGGAATTTGATTAAGAACACTGTAGGGAGTAAGTTGAGTGGTAAAAGGCACGAGTGTTTTACATCATTAAAAAAAAACTAATCTTTTTGTGTGAAACACGAGTGTTAATAAATTTTTGAGTGGAAACACGTTAGAGAGTGATTTGTGAGGTCCATATTTCTTTCCTCTTTATTTTCACTAACATTTCAGGTTCTAAGTATGGCTAAAAAAGAAAGTCCAATTGATTTTAAAGTTTTAATGAAATCTTTCAATGATCAAATGAATGAGTTGAATGCTAAATTGGATAGCATGGAGTCTCGTTCCAAGCCCCATAAATGGCGTGATCAAGTAATCATTAAAGAAATCCATCCAAAAATAGACAAGCAAGTTTCTTCTTTCAAGGATATTAAATCAAAGATCCCACTATTCCATGGTGAGAAAGATGTTGATTTTTACTTGGAGTGGGAAAGAATAGTTGATCAAGCATTTGAATGTTGTAACTACTCTGAGTTGGAAATGATGCAATGTGTATTGCTTAAATTTAGTAAAAATGTTGCTGTTTGGTGGAAACGAATGGAGTGCAGACGCACTATTAAAGGAGAGCCTTCTATTGCAACATGGAGTGAGATGAAAACAATTATGAGAAAAAAGTTTGCATCGTCTCATTTGCATGAGCACCCTCCTGGAGGCAAGATTATTAATAAACATTGCAAAGAGGTTCAAGTTCTTTTGGCTCAAGCTTCATGTGATTCCCTCTTGGGGAAAGAAGATCATGTGGAAGGTATGTCTTATTCTCAAACCTCTAATGATGATATCTCTTGTGTTAGCATAGATGATTTAAGATGTGCTAAACTTGAGAATCCCAATGAATTTAATGATGTTGATTGTGTTAATGGGATTGATCATGATAGTTTGCAGAATCTTGAGAAAATTGAGCTTGATGTTGTTAGTAATGCATTAGATAGCTTTGATTCTAGTTGTGCTTTTAATAAGAATATTGAAAATCTTGATGTAGCACAATTGGAAAACAATGAAGTTGCTTGTGCTTATAAGATTAATAGCCATGATTGTGTGCAACTTTTAGAGGAACATCATGCTTTACATGTTAATGATTTGATTGAAAATTCTTTGGGTAGTAGCATGCTAATTCCTAGTAGTCCTTATGATTACATTGATGAGGTTGATCATGTTGACATGGTGATTGGAGATTTTTATTGTGTTGATTTTAATAGGCATGTTAAAAACTATTCTTGTGCTTTGGATGAAGCCTATGAATCTTTCCCATATAATCATTGTCCCACCTTAGTCCCTTTTGAGTCTTTTTGTGTCATGTTTTGTCCTAATTTTGTCCTTCATCTTTTCCTTAACCCTTTGGTTTCATTTGAGTCTAGTTGTGTCGAGTTTGTGTCTAGTTCTTTATGGCAGGATATTGGTGAAAATGATATGAAGAAAGATTCTAGATTTTCTTCACTAATGCTTGAAAATAAGATTTTCGACCCTGGAGCAATGTTATGGTTGCAAAGGCTTGGGCAAACATTTAAAACAAATTTGCAGAAAAGGAAGAGTGATTTGCTTCAAGTTCATGGACGGATTAAAGCAAAGATGCATCAATTAAGCTTAAATGGTAAGTATAGTCCTTATTATCTATTTGATGCTTCTAATCGGTCCCTTTCCTTCCATGTAGATTATGGAGATTCGAGGACGAATCCTTTCGAGGAGGGAGGGAATGATAGAGTAAGGGCTGGGTATGGCTTGCAAAAGTTCAAAGAGGAGCATGGAGGGCTTGATCAAGGTGCTGAACAAGAACATGGAAAGCAAGTTTGGGAGCCAAAAGATCCATTACAACAATGCTCGATAAGCCCAAAGATTGGAGCAAGATCCAAAACAATGAAAAAAACTTTAAATGGATTGATCCAAGAGTTACTACTTTTGGAGCCCACTTATTTAGCTCAAGTTACAGCCCAAAAAGGAGCCAAGGATATGATAATGCTCTTATCTATACAAGGTCCAAATCCAAACCTAAAAGAAGCCCATTCGGAAGAGCTAACTTGAAGACATCATGTGCTCTGCATGTGACAATGAATAGTGACGTTTTTAATATAATTTTATTAGGAATTTTTCGTTTATTTAATTTAATTTTCAGAAATAAGTCATATGGTCAAAGATTGTGACTTGGAGATTAAGTTTTAAGTTGTTTCCTAATTTTTAAAGATTAGGCTCTAGAATTTTCTACTAGTCTTTTAGTAAGAAAGTTGCCACATTTTAATTGATTTGAGGAATATTTTGTTTCCTTTTTCATTTAGATTGTGGTATCTTCTTTAGGATTCATTAGATTTGATTATTTTTATTGTAATTTTCATTTTTTATTTTAGCCTAGGGTTTTGGTTGCCTTATTCCTTTATATAAGGAGCCACCTATGTACTTTTAAAAGAGACAGATTAATGAGAATGAATTTTTAAAACTTATGTTCTTTTCTTGTGAGCTTTCTCTTGTATCCCTTGTGTTCTTGAGAGAATTCTTAGACTTATCAAAGGAGTGGTTTTCCTTTGTGGCGTCCCAAGGCTAGGGTTCTAAGAGGCAGGTTCTCTTAGGGTCTTACCCTATTGACCAACATATCTTGCCTATTTTCTTGTCATTTTCGTTCATAATTATTATTCTATTTTTCTAGTTTAACGTATTCATCTTTCTTGTGTTTTCTTGTTATTTCGTGTGTCCTATTTGATTCTAGCACGATCCTTGATTCATTCCGAGTCATTGGAGGTTCAATCGGATGAGTTCCGCTTGGGTCTTTCTATCATTTGGTATCAGAGATTTGGTTTGCTAGCTTCAAGGTGTTTTCTTTCCTTGTTTCCTCCTTTGTTCATCTATCTTCTATTTCTGTCCAGATTTTTTGTGTCTTTGTGCTTGCTTTCTCTTTCCTCTTGGTGTGATTTGGTGTCTTTCATTGTGAGTTCTATTGTGTGGCATCTCCAACAAGTATTTGTCTTTCCATCTTTTGTTGATTTTTCCTCTTTTGTGACTTGCTTGTGGCATTTTTTTTCCCTTTTTATTTGAGACAACAATTGTTGCTATCCAGAATTTATGTTTTCTTTTATTATTTATTTGAGTCATATATTAAAAAAAATTCGAACTTCTTTTGTTGCTACAATTTGTTAGTGTCTATTCAATAGTGAGTTTTCTATCCAGATATTCAAAAAAAAAAAGAAAGATAAAAAAAAAATTTGTTGTGATTTCTGCACAAAAGAAAAGGAGCATGTAAAGGTGCAGAATTAGAAAAAAAAAGTAAAAAAAATCCGAAATAAAAAAAAAAGTTTGTGACTTGCTGCTGAAAAAAAAAAGAAAGAAAGCAGAACAGCAGTACAAAAAAAAAAGAAGAAAATTTGAAATTGATAATGGTTGTACAAAATTTCCAGATCTGTGTTTGAGTTGGTTGATGACTTGAATTGCAAGTTGGTAGCTTTTAGTTACCAATTACTTTTCTATTTGTTGGTTGATTTCCTAATTGAGAATTGATTAAGTTCTTGCCTCCCAAGTAATATAAGAGGTTTCCTAAAATCAACATTTGATTGGTAAGTTTCAGATCTTGTGGGATTTTGCCACCTTCCTACTTTGATTCAACTCTCCTAATCTTGTCATATCCTTTCTTTCCTAATTTCTATTTGTGCTGAATCATTAGTTTCCTATTTTCTTCATTTCTTAGTTTCCTAAATTGTTGTTTGTGTCTATCTTGCTTTATTCTTGATTTTGTCCAGATTTTGTGCTTTCCTTTCCTTCCATAATTGTCATGCCACTTTCCTAAATTCATCACCAACATTTCGCTTCCTTTTCTTTCCATAAAAACATGCTGCACATATAAACTTTCTATTAGTCAATATTTGTGCACGTTTTTCCCTTCTTGAATACCATATTACATGCTCTTAGTGATCAAAATTGCTGCACATTATCCTTCTTGATTGTTGGTCTAAAATCTGATTCTTTGAGGACTTTGAATTTTGGAACTTTAGTTTTGTGATTGCCACATCATACATACTTCTTTTGATTTGTTGGAATTTGATTAAGAACACTGTAGGGAGTAAGTTGAGTGGTAAAAGGCACGAGTGTTTTACATCATTAAAAAAAAACTAATCTTTTTGTGTGAAACACGAGTGTTAATAAATTTTTGAGTGGAAACACGTTAGAGAGTGATTTGTGAGGTCCATATTTCTTTCCTCTTTATTTTCACTAACATTTCAGGTTCTAAGTATGGCTAAAAAAGAAAGTCCAATTGATTTTAAAGTTTTAATGAAATCTTTCAATGATCAAATGAATGAGTTGAATGCTAAATTGGATAGCATGGAGTCTCGTTCCAAGCCCCATAAATGGCGTGATCAAGTAATCATTAAAGAAATCCATCCAAAAATAGACAAGCAAGTTTCTTCTTTCAAGGATATTAAATCAAAGATCCCACTATTCCATGGTGAGAAAGATGTTGATTTTTACTTGGAGTGGGAAAGAATAGTTGATCAAGCATTTGAATGTTGTAACTACTCTGAGTTGGAAATGATGCAATGTGTATTGCTTAAATTTAGTAAAAATGTTGCTGTTTGGTGGAAACGAATGGAGTGCAGACGCACTATTAAAGGAGAGCCTTCTATTGCAACATGGAGTGAGATGAAAACAATTATGAGAAAAAAGTTTGCATCGTCTCATTTGCATGAGCACCCTCCTGGAGGCAAGATTATTAATAAACATTGCAAAGAGGTTCAAGTTCTTTTGGCTCAAGCTTCATGTGATTCCCTCTTGGGGAAAGAAGATCATGTGGAAGGTATGTCTTATTCTCAAACCTCTAATGATGATATCTCTTGTGTTAGCATAGATGATTTAAGATGTGCTAAACTTGAGAATCCCAATGAATTTAATGATGTTGATTGTGTTAATGGGATTGATCATGATAGTTTGCAGAATCTTGAGAAAATTGAGCTTGATGTTGTTAGTAATGCATTAGATAGCTTTGATTCTAGTTGTGCTTTTAATAAGAATATTGAAAATCTTGATGTAGCACAATTGGAAAACAATGAAGTTGCTTGTGCTTATAAGATTAATAGCCATGATTGTGTGCAACTTTTAGAGGAACATCATGCTTTACATGTTAATGATTTGATTGAAAATTCTTTGGGTAGTAGCATGCTAATTCCTAGTAGTCCTTATGATTACATTGATGAGGTTGATCATGTTGACATGGTGATTGGAGATTTTTATTGTGTTGATTTTAATAGGCATGTTAAAAACTATTCTTGTGCTTTGGATGAAGCCTATGAATCTTTCCCATATAATCATTGTCCCACCTTAGTCCCTTTTGAGTCTTTTTGTGTCATGTTTTGTCCTAATTTTGTCCTTCATCTTTTCCTTAACCCTTTGGTTTCATTTGAGTCTAGTTGTGTCGAGTTTGTGTCTAGTTCTTTATGGCAGGATATTGGTGAAAATGATATGAAGAAAGATTCTAGATTTTCTTCACTAATGCTTGAAAATAAGATTTTCGACCCTGGAGCAATGTTATGGTTGCAAAGGCTTGGGCAAACATTTAAAACAAATTTGCAGAAAAGGAAGAGTGATTTGCTTCAAGTTCATGGACGGATTAAAGCAAAGATGCATCAATTAAGCTTAAATGGTAAGTATAGTCCTTATTATCTATTTGATGCTTCTAATCGGTCCCTTTCCTTCCATGTAGATTATGGAGATTCGAGGACGAATCCTTTCGAGGAGGGAGGGAATGATAGAGTAAGGGCTGGGTATGGCTTGCAAAAGTTCAAAGAGGAGCATGGAGGGCTTGATCAAGGTGCTGAACAAGAACATGGAAAGCAAGTTTGGGAGCCAAAAGATCCATTACAACAATGCTCGATAAGCCCAAAGATTGGAGCAAGATCCAAAACAATGAAAAAAACTTTAAATGGATTGATCCAAGAGTTACTACTTTTGGAGCCCACTTATTTAGCTCAAGTTACAGCCCAAAAAGGAGCCAAGGATATGATAATGCTCTTATCTATACAAGGTCCAAATCCAAACCTAAAAGAAGCCCATTCGGAAGAGCTAACTTGAAGACATCATGTGCTCTGCATGTGACAATGAATAGTGACGTTTTTAATATAATTTTATTAGGAATTTTTCGTTTATTTAATTTAATTTTCAGAAATAAGTCATATGGTCAAAGATTGTGACTTGGAGATTAAGTTTTAAGTTGTTTCCTAATTTTTAAAGATTAGGCTCTAGAATTTTCTACTAGTCTTTTAGTAAGAAAGTTGCCACATTTTAATTGATTTGAGGAATATTTTGTTTCCTTTTTCATTTAGATTGTGGTATCTTCTTTAGGATTCATTTGATTTGATTATTTTTATTGTAATTTTCGTTTTTTATTTTAGCCTAGGGTTTTGGTTGCCTTATTCCTTTATATAAGGAGCCACCTATGTACTTTTAAAAGAGACAGATTAATGAGAATGAATTTTTAAAACTTATGTTCTTTTCTTGTGAGCTTTCTCTTGTATCCCTTGTGTTCTTGAGAGAATTCTTAGACTTATCAAAGGAGTGGTTTTCCTTTGTGGCGTCCCAAGGCTAGGGTTCTAAGAGGCAGGTTCTCTTAGGGTCTTACCCTATTGACCAACATATCTTGCCTATTTTCTTGTCATTTTCGTTCATAATTATTATTCTATTTTTCTAGTTTAACGTATTCATCTTTCTTGTGTTTTCTTGTTATTTCGTGTGTCCTATTTGATTCTAGCACGATCCTTGATTCATTCCGAGTCATTGGAGGTTCAATCGGATGAGTTCCGCTTGGGTCTTTCTATCATTTGGTATCAGAGATTTGGTTTGCTAGCTTCAAGGTGTTTTCTTTCCTTGTTTCCTCCTTTGTTCATCTATCTTCTATTTCTGTCCAGATTTTTTGTGTCTTTGTGCTTCCTTTCTCTTTCCTCTTGGTGTGATTTGGTGTCTTTCATTGTGAGTTCTATTGTGTGGCATCTCCAACAAGTATTTGTCTTTCCATCTTTTGTTGATTTTTCCTCTTTTGTGACTTGCTTGTGGCATTTTTTTTCCCTTTTTATTTGAGACAACAATTGTTGCTATCCAGAATTTATGTTTTCTTTTATTATTTATTTGAGTCATATATTAAAAAAAATTCGAACTTCTTTTGTTGCTACAATTTGTTAGTGTCTATTCAATAGTGAGTTTTCTATCCAGATATTCAAAAAAAAAAAGAAAGATAAAAAAAAAATTTGTTGTGATTTCTGCACAAAAGAAAAGGAGCATGTAAAGGTGCAGAATTAGAAAAAAAAAGTAAAAAAAATCCGAAATAAAAAAAAAAGTTTGTGACTTGCTGCTGAAAAAAAAAAGAAAGAAAGCAGAACAGCAGTACAAAAAAAAAAGAAGAAAATTTGAAATTGATAATGGTTGTACAAAATTTCCAGATCTGTGTTTGAGTTGGTTGATGACTTGAATTGCAAGTTGGTAGCTTTTAGTTACCAATTACTTTTCTATTTGTTGGTTGATTTCCTAATTGAGAATTGATTAAGTTCTTGCCTCCCAAGTAATATAAGAGGTTTCCTAAAATCAACATTTGATTGGTAAGTTTCAGATCTTGTGGGATTTTGCCACCTTCCTACTTTGATTCAACTCTCCTAATCTTGTCATATCCTTTCTTTCCTAATTTCTATTTGTGCTGAATCATTAGTTTCCTATTTTCTTCATTTCTTAGTTTCCTAAATTGTTGTTTGTGTCTATCTTGCTTTATTCTTGATTTTGTCCAGATTTTGTGCTTTCCTTTCCTTCCATAATTGTCATGCCACTTTCCTAAATTCATCACCAACATTTCGCTTCCTTTTCTTTCCATAAAAACATGCTGCACATATAAACTTTCTATTAGTCAATATTTGTGCACGTTTTTCCCTTCTTGAATACCATATTACATGCTCTTAGTGATCAAAATTGCTGCACATTATCCTTCTTGATTGTTGGTCTAAAATCTGATTCTTTGAGGACTTTGAATTTTGGAACTTTAGTTTTGTGATTGCCACATCATACATACTTCTTTTGATTTGTTGGAATTTGATTAAGAACACTGTAGGGAGTAAGTTGAGTGGTAAAAGGCACGAGTGTTTTACATCATTAAAAAAAAACTAATCTTTTTGTGTGAAACACGAGTGTTAATAAATTTTTGAGTGGAAACACGTTAGAGAGTGATTTGTGAGGTCCATATTTCTTTCCTCTTTATTTTCACTAACATTTCAGGTTCTAAGTATGGCTAAAAAAGAAAGTCCAATTGATTTTAAAGTTTTAATGAAATCTTTCAATGATCAAATGAATGAGTTGAATGCTAAATTGGATAGCATGGAGTCTCGTTCCAAGCCCCATAAATGGCGTGATCAAGTAATCATTAAAGAAATCCATCCAAAAATAGACAAGCAAGTTTCTTCTTTCAAGGATATTAAATCAAAGATCCCACTATTCCATGGTGAGAAAGATGTTGATTTTTACTTGGAGTGGGAAAGAATAGTTGATCAAGCATTTGAATGTTGTAACTACTCTGAGTTGGAAATGATGCAATGTGTATTGCTTAAATTTAGTAAAAATGTTGCTGTTTGGTGGAAACGAATGGAGTGCAGACGCACTATTAAAGGAGAGCCTTCTATTGCAACATGGAGTGAGATGAAAACAATTATGAGAAAAAAGTTTGCATCGTCTCATTTGCATGAGCACCCTCCTGGAGGCAAGATTATTAATAAACATTGCAAAGAGGTTCAAGTTCTTTTGGCTCAAGCTTCATGTGATTCCCTCTTGGGGAAAGAAGATCATGTGGAAGGTATGTCTTATTCTCAAACCTCTAATGATGATATCTCTTGTGTTAGCATAGATGATTTAAGATGTGCTAAACTTGAGAATCCCAATGAATTTAATGATGTTGATTGTGTTAATGGGATTGATCATGATAGTTTGCAGAATCTTGAGAAAATTGAGCTTGATGTTGTTAGTAATGCATTAGATAGCTTTGATTCTAGTTGTGCTTTTAATAAGAATATTGAAAATCTTGATGTAGCACAATTGGAAAACAATGAAGTTGCTTGTGCTTATAAGATTAATAGCCATGATTGTGTGCAACTTTTAGAGGAACATCATGCTTTACATGTTAATGATTTGATTGAAAATTCTTTGGGTAGTAGCATGCTAATTCCTAGTAGTCCTTATGATTACATTGATGAGGTTGATCATGTTGACATGGTGATTGGAGATTTTTATTGTGTTGATTTTAATAGGCATGTTAAAAACTATTCTTGTGCTTTGGATGAAGCCTATGAATCTTTCCCATATAATCATTGTCCCACCTTAGTCCCTTTTGAGTCTTTTTGTGTCATGTTTTGTCCTAATTTTGTCCTTCATCTTTTCCTTAACCCTTTGGTTTCATTTGAGTCTAGTTGTGTCGAGTTTGTGTCTAGTTCTTTATGGCAGGATATTGGTGAAAATGATATGAAGAAAGATTCTAGATTTTCTTCACTAATGCTTGAAAATAAGATTTTCGACCCTGGAGCAATGTTATGGTTGCAAAGGCTTGGGCAAACATTTAAAACAAATTTGCAGAAAAGGAAGAGTGATTTGCTTCAAGTTCATGGACGGATTAAAGCAAAGATGCATCAATTAAGCTTAAATGGTAAGTATAGTCCTTATTATCTATTTGATGCTTCTAATCGGTCCCTTTCCTTCCATGTAGATTATGGAGATTCGAGGACGAATCCTTTCGAGGAGGGAGGGAATGATAGAGTAAGGGCTGGGTATGGCTTGCAAAAGTTCAAAGAGGAGCATGGAGGGCTTGATCAAGGTGCTGAACAAGAACATGGAAAGCAAGTTTGGGAGCCAAAAGATCCATTACAACAATGCTCGATAAGCCCAAAGATTGGAGCAAGATCCAAAACAATGAAAAAAACTTTAAATGGATTGATCCAAGAGTTACTACTTTTGGAGCCCACTTATTTAGCTCAAGTTACAGCCCAAAAAGGAGCCAAGGATATGATAATGCTCTTATCTATACAAGGTCCAAATCCAAACCTAAAAGAAGCCCATTCGGAAGAGCTAACTTGAAGACATCATGTGCTCTGCATGTGACAATGAATAGTGACGTTTTTAATATAATTTTATTAGGAATTTTTCGTTTATTTAATTTAATTTTCAGAAATAAGTCATATGGTCAAAGATTGTGACTTGGAGATTAAGTTTTAAGTTGTTTCCTAATTTTTAAAGATTAGGCTCTAGAATTTTCTATTAGTCTTTTAGTAAGAAAGTTGCCACATTTTAATTGATTTGAGGAATATTTTGTTCCTTTTTCATTTAGATTGTGGTATCTTCTTTAGGATTCATTAGATTTGATTATTTTTATTGTAATTTTCGTTTTTTATTTTAGCCTAGGGTTTTGGTTGCCTTATTCCTTTATATAAGGAGCCACCTATGTACTTTTAAAAGAGACAGATTAATGAGAATGAATTTTTAGAACTTATGTTCTTTTCTTGTGAGCTTTCTCTTGTATCCCTTGTGTTCTTGAGAGAATTCTTAGACTTATCAAAGGAGTGGTTTTCCTTTGTGGCATCCCAAGGCTAGGGTTCTAAGAGGCAGGTTCTCTTAGGGTCTTACCCTATTGACCAACATATCTTGCTTATTTTCTTGTCATTTTCGTTCATAATTATTATTCTATTTTTCTAGTTTAACGTATTCATCTTTCTTGTGTTTTCTTGTTATTTCGTGTGTCCTATTTGATTCTAGCACGATCCTTGATTCATTCCTAGTCATTGGAGGTTCAATCAGATGAGTTCCGCTTGGGTCTTTCTATCAAAGGCTCAAATTGGCATGAGGATGTCGGATAAACTCACTAGCTTACTTCGTGTTGCAAATTTTGGTGAGATTTTCCGATTTCTTTTGCTTTTCAATGCATTTTCATAAAGTTGGATCATTTGGCCAAAATGGCATGATGATGAAGCCGAATTGTGCACGTTTCTTCCAACTAGACCTCAAATTGTTGTGAGTAAGCCGCATAAACTCCCTACCTCGCTTAAAATTTGAAATCTTGTGGCATTCTCCTTCTTAGAGCCTCCCCGTGAATGTTTAGAAACCTGGAACTTTCAAACAAAATGAGGTTAAACCGGAATCCGATTGTGTTCATTTCATCAACCTAGGCTCAAATTGGTGTGAGTATGTCGGATAAACTCACTAGCTCAATTTATGTTGCAAATTTCGTGAGATTTTCTGATTTCTTTTGCCTTTCAAAGCTTTTTCAAAAAGTTGGATCTTTTGGCCAAAATGGCGTGATGATGAAGTCGAATTGTGCACGTTTCTTCCAAATGGACTCGAATTGTTGTGAGTAAGCCGCATAAACTCCCTTCCTCGCTTAGAATTCCAAATCTTGTGGCATTCTCCGACTTGGAGCCTCCTGATGAATGTTTAGAATACTGGAACTTTCAAACAAAATGAGGTTAAAATAGAATCTGATTTTTGTTCATTTCATCAACTAAGGCTCAAATTGGTGTGAGGATGTCAGATAAACTCACTAGCTCACTTCATGTTGCAAATTTCGTGAGAATTTCTGATTTCTTTTGCTTTTCAATGCATTTTCATAAAGTTGGATCATTTGGGCAAAATGGCGTGATGATGAAGCCGAATTGTGCACGTTTCATCCTACTAGACTCGAATTGTTGTGAGTAAGCAGTATAAACTCCCCAGCTCGCTTAAAATTGGAAATCTTGTGGCATTCTCCTTCTTACAGCCTCCCCGTGAATGTTTAGAAACCTGGAACTTTCAAACAAAATGAGGTTAAAGCAGAATCTGATTTTTGTTCATTTAATCAAACAAGGCTCAAATTGGTGTGAGGATGTCGGATAAACACACTAGCTCAATTCATGTTGCAAATTTCGTGAGATTTTCCGATTTCTTTTGCTTTTCAAAGCATTTTCATAAAGATGGATCGTTTGGCCAAAATGGTGTGATGATGAAGCCGAATTGTGCACGTTTCTTCCAACTAGACTCGAATTATTGTGAGTAAGCCGTATAAACTCCCTACCTCGCTTAAAATTTGAAATCTTGTGGCATTCTCCTTCCTAGAGCCTCCCCGTGAATGTTTAGAAACCTGGAACCTTCAAACAAAATGAGGTTAAACCGGAATCCGATTGTGTTCAATTCATCAACTAAGGCTCAAATTGGTGTGAGTATGTCGGATAAACTCACTAGCTCAATTCATGTTGTAAATTTCGTGAGATTTTCTGATTTCTTTTGCCTTTCAAAGCTTTTTCATAAAGTTGGATCGTTTGGCCAAAATGGCGTGATGATGAAGTCGAATTGTGCACGTTTTTTCCTACTAGACTCGAATTGTGGTGAGTAAGCCGCATAAACTCCCTTCCTCGCTTAAATTTCCAAATCTTGTTGCATTCTCCTCCTTAGAGCCTCCCGATAAATGTTTAGAAACCTGGAACTTTCAAAGAAAATGAGTTTAAAGCGGAATCCGATTGTGTTCATTTCATCATACAAGGCTCAAATTGGCATGAGGATGTCGGATAAACTCACTAGTTCACTTCTTGTTGCAAATTTTGGTGAGATTTTCCGATTTCTTTTGCTTTTCAATGCATTATCATAAAGTTGGATCGTTTTGCCAAAATGGCGTGATGATGAAGCCGAATTGTGCACGTTTCATCCTACTAGACTCGAATTGTTTTGATTAAGCCGCATAAACTCCCTACCTCGCTTAGAATTCCAAATCTTGTGGCATTCTCCTCCCAAGAACTTCCTGGTGAATGTTTAGAAACCTGGAATTTTCAAACAAAATGAGGTTAAACCGGAATTCGATTGTCTTCAATTCATCAACTAAGGCTCAAATTGGTGTGAGTATGTCAGATAAACACACTAGCTCAATTCATGTTGCCAATTTTGTGAGATTTTCCGATTTCTTTTGCTTTTCAAAGCATTTTCATAAAGTTGGATGGTTTGGGCAAAATGGCGTGATGATGAAGCCGAATTGTGCACGTTTCTTCCAAATAGACTCGAACTGTTGTGAGTAAGCCGCATAAAAACCTACCTCGCTTAGAATTCCAAATCTTGTGGCATTCTCCACCTTAGAGCCTCCCGATGAATGTTTAGAAAAACTGGAACTTTCAAACAAAATGAGGTTAAAGCAGAATCTGATTTTTGTTTATTTAATCAAACAAGGCTCAAATTGGTGTGAGGATGCCAGATAAACACACTAGCTCAATTCATGTCGCAAATTTCATGAGGCTTTCAACTTTCATTTGCTTTTGAAAACATTTTCATAAAGTTGGATCCTTTGGACACAATGGCGTGATGATGAAGCCGAATTGTGCACGTTTCTTCCAACTAGACTCGAATTGTTGTGAGTAAGCCGTATAAACTCCCTCCCTTGCTTAAAATTCCAAATCTTGTGGCATTCTCCTTCTTAGAGCCTCCCCGTGAATATTTAGAAACCTGGAACTTTAAAACAAAATGAGGTTAAACCGGAATTTGTTTGTGTTCAATTCGTCAACTAAGGCTCAAATTGGTTTGAGTATGTCGGATAAACTCACTAGCTCACTTCATGCTGCAAATTTCGTGAGATTTTCTGATTTCTTTTGCCTTTCAAAGCTTTTTCATAAAGTTGGATCGTTTGGGCAAAATGGCGAGATGATGAAGCCGAATTGTGCACGTTTCTTCCAACTAGACTCGAATTGTTGTGAGTAAGCCGCATAAACTCCCTTCCTTGCTTACATTTCCAAATCTTGTTGAATTCTCCTCCTTAGAGCCTCCCGATGAATGTTTAGAAACCTGGAACTTTCAAACAAAATGAGTATAAAGCGGAATCCGATTGTGTTCGTTTCATCATACAAGGCTCAAATTGGCATGAGCATGTCGGATAAACTCACTAGCTCACTTCGTGTTGCAAATTTTGTGAGATTTTCCGATTTCTTTTGCTTTTCAAAGCATTTTCATAAAGTTGGATCGTTTCGACAAAATGGCGTGATGATGAAGCCGAATTGTGCACGTTTCTTCCAACTAGACTCGAACTGTTGTGAGTAAGCCGCATAAAAACCTACCTCGCTTAGAATTCCAAATCTTGTGGCATTCTCCACCTTAGAGCCTCCCGATGAATGTTTAGAAAAACTGGAACTTTCAAACAAAATGAGGTTAAAGCAGAATCTGATTTTTGTTTATTTAATCAAACAAGGCTCAAATTGGTGTGAGGATGCCAGATAAACACACTAGCTCAATTCATGTCGCAAATTTCATGAGGCTTTCAACTTTCATTTGCTTTTGAAAACATTTTCATAAAGTTGGATCCTTTGGACACAATGGCGTGATGATGAAGCCAAATTGTGCACGTTTCTTCCAACTAGACTCGAATTGTTGTGAGTAAGCCGTATAAACTCCCTCCCTTGCTTAACATTCCAAATCTTGTGGCATTCTCCTTCTTAGAGCCTCCCCGTGAATATTTAGAAACCTGGAACTTTAAAACAAAATGAGGTTAAACCGGAATTTGTTTGTGTTCAATTCATCAACTAAGGCTCAAATTGGTTTGAGTATGTCGGATAAACTCACTAGCTCACTTCATGCTACAAATTTCGTGAGATTTTCTGATTTCTTTTGCCTTTCAAAGCTTTTTCATAAAGTTGGATCGTTTGGGCAAAATGGCGAGATGATGAAGCCGAATTGTGCACGTTTCTTCCAACTAGACTCGAATTGTTGTGAGTAAGCCGCATAAACTCCCTTCCTCGCTTACATTTCCAAATCGTGTTGAATTCTCCTCCTTAGAGCCTCCCGATGTATGTTTAGAAACCTGGAACTTTCAAACAAAATGAGTATAAAACGGAATCCGATTGTGTTCATTTAATCATACAAGGCTCAAATTGGCATGAGCATGTCGGATGAACTCACTAGCTCACTTCGTGTTGCAAATTTTGTGAGATTTTTCGATTTCTTTTGCTTTTCAAAGCATTTTCATAAAGTTAGATCGTTTCGACAAAATGGCGTGATGATGAAGCCGAATTGTGCACGTTTCTTCCAACTAGACTCGACTTGTTGTGAGTAAGCCGTATAAACTCCCTAGCTCGCTTAAAATTTGAAATCTTGTGGCATTCTCCTTCTTACAGCCTCCCCGTGAATGTTTAGAAGCCTGGAACTTTCAAAAAAAATGAGGTTAAACCGGAATTCGTTTGTGTTCAATTAACCAACTAAGGCTCAAATTGGTGGTGAGCATGTCGGATAAACTCACTAGCTCACTTCATGTTGCAAATTTCGTGAAATTTTCTAATTTCTTTTGCCTTTCAAAACTTTTTCATAAAGTTGGATCGTTTGGCCAAAATGGCGTGATGATGAAGTCGAATTGTGCACGTTACTTCCTACTAGACTCGAATTGTTGTGAGTAAGCCGCATAAACTCCCTTCCTCGCTTACATTTCCAAATCTTGTTGAATTCTCCTCCTTAGAGCCTCCCGATGAATGTTTAGAAACCTGGAACTTTCAAACAAAATGAGGTTAAACCGAAATCCGATTGTGTTCAATTCATCAACTAGGGCTCAAATTGGTGTGAGCATGTCGGATAAACTCACTAGCTCACTTCATGTTGCAAATTTCGTGAGATTTTCTGATTTCTTTTGCCTTTCAAAGCTTTTTCATAAAGTTGGATCGTTTGGCCAAAATGGCGTGATGATGAAGCCGAATTGTGCATGTTTCTTCCTACTAGACTCGAATTGTTGTGAGTAAGCCGCATAAACTCCCTTCCTCGCTTAGATTTCCAAATCTTGTTGCATTCTCCTCCTTAGAGCCTCTCGATGAATGTTTAGAAACCTGGAACTTTCAAACAAAATGAGTATAAAGCGGAATCCGATTGTGTTCATTTCATCATACAAGGCTCAAATTGGCTTGAGGATGTCGGATAAACTCACTAGTTCTCTTCTTGTTGCAAATTTTGGTGAGATTTTCCGATTTCTTTTGCTTTTCAATGCATTTTCATAAAGTTGGATCGTTTTGCCAAAATGGCGTGATGATGAAGCCGAATTGTGCACGTTTCATCCTACTAGACTCGAATTGTTGTGAGTAAGCCGCATAAACTCCCTACCTCGCTTAGAATTCCAAATCTTGTGGCATTCTCCTCCCAAGAACTTCCTGGTGAATGTTTAGAAACCTGGAATTTTCAAACAAAATGAGGTTAAACCGGAATTCGATTGTCTTCAATTCATCAACTACGGCTCAAATTGGTGTGAGTATGTCAGATAAACACACTAGCTCAATTCATGTTGCCAATTTCGTGAGATTTTCTGATTTCTTTTGCTTTTCAAAGCATTTTCATAAAGTTGGATGGTTTGGGCAAAATGGCGTGATGATGAAGCCGAATTGTGCACGTTTCTTCCAACTAGACTCGAACTGTTGTGAGTAAGCCGCATAAAAACCTACCTCGCTTAGAATTCCAAATCTTGTGGCATTCTCCACCTTAGAGCCTCCCGATGAATGTTTAGAAAAACTGGAACTTTCAAACAAAATGAGGTTAAAGCAGAATCTGATTTTTGTTTATTTAATCAAACAAGGCTCAAACTGGTGTGAGGATGCCAGATAAACACACTAGCTCAATTCATGTCGCAAATTTCATGAGGCTTTCAACTTTCATTTGCTTTTGAAAACATTTTCATAAAGTTGGATCCTTTGGACACAATGGTGTGATGATGAAGCCGAATTGTGCACGTTTCTTCCAACTAGACTCGAATTGTTGTGAGTAAGCCGTATAAACTCCCTCCCTTGCTTAAAATTCCAAATCTTGTGGCATTCTCCTTCTTAGAGCCTCCCCGTGAATATTTAGAAACCTGGAACTTTAAAACAAAATGAGGTTAAACCGGAATTTGTTTGTGTTCAATTCATCAACTAAGGCTCAAATTGGTGTGAGTATGTCAGATAAACTCACTGGCTCACTTCATGCTGCAAATTTCGTGAGATTTTCTGATTTCTTTTGCCTTTCAAAGCTTTTTCATAAAGTTGGATCGTTTGGGCAAAATGGCGAGATGATGAAGCCGAATTGTGCACGTTTCTTCCAACTAGACTCGAATTGTTGTGAGTAAGCCGCATAAACTCCCTTCCTCGCTTACATTTCCAAATCTTGTTGAATTCTCCTCCTTAGAGCCTCCCGATGAATGTTTAGAAACCTGGAACTTTAAAACAAAATGAGGTTAAACCGGAATTTGTTTGTGTTCAATTCATCAACTAAGGCTCAAATTGGTGTGAGTATGTCAGATAAACTCACTAGCTCAATTCGTGTTGCAAATTTTGTGAGATTTTCCGATTTCTTTTGCTTTCCAAAGCATTTTCATAAAGTTGGATCGTTTCGACAAAATGGCGTGATGATTAAGCCGAATTGTGCACGTTTCTTCCAACTAGACTCGACTTGTTGTGAGTAAGCCGTATAAACTCCCTACCTCGCTTAAAATTTGAAATCTTGTGGCATTCTCCTTCTTAGAGCCTCCCCGTGAATGTTTAGAAACCTGGAACTTTCAAACAAAATGAGGTTAAACCGGAATCCGATTGTGTTCAATTCATCAACTAAGGCTCAAATTGGTGTGAGTATGTCAGATAAACTCACTAGCTCACTTCATGTTGCAAATTTTGTGAGATTTTCTGATTTCTTTTGCCTTTCAAAGCATTTTCATAAAGTTGGATCATTTGGGCAAAATGGCGTGATGATGAAGCCGAATTGTGCACGTTCCTTCCAACTGGACTCGACTTGTTGTGAGTAAGCTGCATAACCTCCCTAGGTCACTTAAAATACCAAATCTTGTGGCATTCTCCTCCTTAGAGGCTCCTGATGAATGTTTAGAATACTGGAACTTTCAAACAAAATGAGGGTAAAGCAGAATCTGATTTTTGTTCATTTAATCAAACAAGGCTCAAATTGGTGTGAGGATGTCGGATAAACACACTAGCTCACTTCATGTTGTAAATTTCGTGAGATTTTCTGATTTCTTTTGCCTTTCAAAGCATTTTCATAATGTTGGATCGTTTGGCCAAAATGGCGTGATGATGAAGCCGAATTGTGCATGTTTCTTCCAACTAGACTCGAATTGTTGTGAGTAAGCCGTATAAACTCCCTACCTCGCTTAAATTTCCAAATCTTGTTGCATTCTCCTCCTTAGATCCACCCCGTGCATGTTTAGAAACCTGGGACTTTCAAACAAAATGAGGTTAAACCGGAATTCGATTGTGTTCAATTCATCAACTAAGGCTCAAATTGGTGTGAGTATGTCAGATAAACTCACTAGCTCACTTCATGTTGCAAATTTTGTGAGATTTTCTGATTTCTTTTGCCTTTCAAAGCATTTTCATAAAGATGGATCGTTTGGCCAAAATGGTGTGATGATGAAGCCGAATTGTGCACGTTTCTTCCAACTAGACTCGAATTATTGTGAGTAAGCCGTATAAACTCCCTACCTCGCTTAAAATTTGAAATCTTGTGGCATTCTCCTTCCTAGAGCCTCCCCGTGAATGTTTAGAAACCTGGAACTTTCAAACAAAATGAGGTTAAACCGAAATCCGATTGTGTTCAATTCATCAACTAAGGCTCAAATTGGTGTGAGTATGTCAGATAAACTCACTAGCTCAATTCATGTTGCAAATTTCGTGAGATTTTCTGATTTCTTTTGCCTTTCAAAGCTTTTTCATAAAGTTGGATCGTTTGGCCAAAATGGCGTGATGATGAAGTCGAATTGTGCACGTTTTTTCCTACTAGACTCGAATTATTGTGAGTGAGCCGCATAAACTCCCTTCCTCGCTTAAATTTCCAAATCTTGTTGCATTCTCCTCCTTAGAGCCTCCCGATAAATGTTTAGAAACCTGGAACTTTCAAACAAAATGAGGTTAAACCAGAATTCGATTGTGTTCAATTCATCAACTAAGGCTCAAATTGGTGTGAGTATGTCAGATAAACTCAAAGCTCACTTCATGTTGCAAATTTCGTGAGATTTTCTGATTTCTTTTGCCTTTCAAAGCTTTTTCATAAAGTTGGATCGTTTGGCCAAAATGGCGTGATGATGATGTCGAATTGTGCACGTTTTTTCCTACTAGACTCGAATTATTGTGAGTGAGCCGCATAAACTCCCTTCCTCGCTTACATTTCCAAATCTTGTTGCATTCTCCTCCTTAGAGCCTCCCGATAAATGTTTAGAAACCTAGAACTTTCAAACAAAATGAGGTTAAACCGGAATCCGATTGTGTTCAATTCATCAACTAAGGCTCAAATTGGTGTGAGTATGTCGGATAAACTCACTAGCTCAATTCATGTTGCAAATTTCGTGAGATTTTCTGATTTCTTTTGCCTTTCAAAGTTTTTCATTAAGTTGGATCGTTTGGGCAAAATGGCGTGATGATGAAGCCGAATTGTGCATGTTTCTTCCAACTAGACTCGAACTGTTGTGAGTAAGCCGTATAAACTCCCTACCTCGCTTAAAATTTGAAATATTGTGGCATTCTCCATCTTATAGCCTCCCCGTGAATGTTTAGAAACCTGGAACTTTCAAACAAAATGAGGTTAAACCGGAATTTGATTGTGTTCAATTCATCAACTAAGGGTCAAATTGGTGTGAGTATGTCAGATAAACACACTAGCTCAATTCATGTTGCAAATTTCGTGAGATTTTCTGATTTCTTTTGCCTTTCAAAGCTTTTTCATTAAGTTGGATCGTTTGGCCAAAATGGCGTGATGATGACGTCGAATTGTGCACGTTTTTTCCTACTAGACTCGAATTGTTGTGAGTAAGCCGCATAAACTCCTTTCCTCGCTTAAATTTCCAAATCTTGTTGCATTCTCCTCCTTAGAGCCTCCCGATAAATGTTTAGAAACCTGGAACTTTCAAACAAAATGAGGTTAAACCAGAATTCGATTGTGTTCAATTCATCAACTAAGGCTCAAATTGGTGTGAGTATGTCAGATAAACTCACTAGCTCACTTCATGTTGCAAATTTTGTGAGATATTCTGATTTCTTTTGCCTTTCATAGCTTTTTCATAAAGTTGGATCATTTGGCCAAAATGGCGTGATGATGAAGCCCAATTGTGCACGTTTCTTCCAACTAGACTCGAATTGTTGTGAGTAAGCCGTATAAACTCCCTACCTCGCTTAAAATTTGAAATGTGGCATTCTCCATCTTATAGCCTCCCCGTGAATGTTTAGAAACCTGGAACTTTCAAATAAAATGAGGTTAAACCAGAATTCGATTGTGTTCAATTCATCAACTAAGGCTCAAATTGGTGTGAGTATGTCAGATAAACTCAATAGCTCACTTCATGTTGCAAATTTCGTGAGATTTTTCGATTTCTTTTGCTTTTCAAAGCATTTTCATAAAGTTGGATCGTTTGGCCAAAATGGCGTGATGATGAAGCCGAATTGTGCACGTTTCTTCCTACTAGACTCGAATTATTGTGAGTAAGCCGCATAAACTCCCTACCTCGCTTAGAATTCCAAAATCTTTTGGCATTCTCCTCCCTAGAACGTCCTGGTGAATGTTTAGAAACCTGGAATTTTCAAACAAAATGAGGTTAAACCGGAATCCGATTGTGTTCAATTCATCAACTAAGGCTCAAATTGGTGTGAGCATGTCGGATAAACTCACTAGCTCACTTCATGTTGCAAATTTCTTGGGATTTTCTGATTTCTTTTGCCTTTCAAAGCTTTTTCATAAAGTTGGATCGTTTGGCCAAAATGGCGTGATGATGAAGCCGAATTGTGCACGTTTCTTCCTACTAGACTCGAATTGTTGTGAGTAAGCCGCATAAACTCCCTAGCTCGCTTAGAATTCCAAATCTTGTGGCATTCTCCTCCCTAGAACATCCTGGTGAATGTTTAGAAACCTGGAATTTTCAAACAAAATGAGGTTAAACCGGAATCCGATTGTGTTCAATTCATCAACTAAGGCTCAAATTGGTGTGAGCATGTCGGATAAACTCACTAGCTCACTTCATGTTGCAAATTTCTTGGGATTTTCTAATTTCTTTTGCCATTCAAAGCATTTTCATAAAGTTGGATCGTTTGGCCAAAATGGCGTGATGATGAAGCCGAATTGTGCATGTTTCTTCCAACTAGACTCGAATTGTTGTGAGTAAGCCGTATAAACTCCCTACCTCGCTTAAAATTTGAAATCTTGTTGCATTTATAGCCTCCCCGTGAATGTTTAGAAACCTAGAACTTTCAAACAAAATGAGGTTAAACCGGAATCCGATTGTGTTCAATTCATCAACTAAGGCTCAAATTGGTGTGAGCATGTCGGATAAACACACTAGCTCACTTCATGTTACAAATTTCGTGAGATTTTCTGATTTCTTTTGCCTTTCAAAGCATTTTCATAAAGTTGGATCATTTGGCCAAAATGGCGTGATGATGAAGCCAAACTGTGCATGTTTCTTCCAACTAGACTCGAATTGTTGTGAGTAAGCCGTACAAACTCCCTACCTCGCTTAAAATTTGAAATCTTGTGGCATTCTCCTTCTTAGAGCCTCCCCGTGAATGTTTAGAAACCTAGAACTTTCAAACAAAATGAGGTTAAACCGGAATCCGATTGTGTTCAATTCATCAACTAAGGCTCAAATTGCTGTGAGTATGTCGGATAAACTCACTAGCTCACTTCATGTTGCAAATTTCATGAGATTTTCCAATTTCTTTTGCCTTTCAAAGCTTTTTCATAAAGTTGGATCGTTTGGCCAAAATGGCGTGATGATGAAGCCGAATTGTGCACGTTTCTTCCAACTGGACTCGACTTGTTGTGAGTAAGCTGCATAACCTCCCTAGGTCGCTTAAAATACCAAATCTTGTGGCATTCTCCTCCTTAGAGGCTCCTGATGAATGTTTAGAATACTGGAACTTTCAAACAAAATGAGGGTAAAGCAGAATCTGATTTTTGTTCATTTAATCAAACAAGGCTCAAATTGGTGTGAGGATGTCGGATAAACACACTAGCTCACTTCATGTTGCAAATTTCGTGAGATTTTCTGATTTCTTTTGCCTTTCAAAGCTTTTTCATAAAGTTGGATCATTTGGCTAAAATGGCGTGATGATGAAGCCAAATTGTGCACGTTTCTTCCAACTAGACTCGAATTGTTGTGAGTAAGCCGTATAAACTCCCTACCTCGCTTAAAATTTGAAATCTTGTGGCATTCTCCTTCTTAGAGCCTCCCCGTGAATGTTTAGAAACCTGGAACTTTCAAACAAAATGAGGTTAAACCGGAATTCGATTGTGTTCAATTCATCAACTAAGGGCCAAATTGGTGTGAGTATGTCAGATAAACACACTAGCTCAATTCATGTTGCAAATTTTGTGAGATTTTCTGATTTCTTTTGCCTTTCAAAGCTTTTTCATTAAGTTGGATCGTTTGGCCAAAATGGCGTGATGATGACGTCGAATTGTGCACGTTTTTTCCTACTAGACACGAATTGTTGTGAGTAAGCCGCATAAACTCCCTTCCTCGCTTAAATTTCCAAATCTTGTTGCATTCTCCTCCTTAGAGCCTCCCGATAAATGTTTAGAAACCTAGAACTTTCAAACAAAATGAGGTTAAACCAGAATTCGATTGTGTTCAATTCATCAACTAAGGCTCAAATTGGTGTGAGTATGTCAGATAAACTCACTAGCTCACTTCATGTTGCAAATTTTGTGATATATTCTGATTTCTTTTGCCTTTCATAGCTTTTTCATAAAGTTGGATCATTTGGCCAAAATGGCGTGATCATGAAGCCCAATTGTGCACGTTTCTTCCAACTAGACTCGAATTGTTGTGAGTAAGCCGTATAAACTCCCTACCTCGCTTAAAATTTGAAATGTGGCATTCTCCATCTTATAGCCTCCCCGTGAATGTTTAGAAACCTGGAACTTTCAAATAAAATGAGGTTAAACCGGAATTCGATTGTGTTTAATTCATCAACTAAGGCTCAAATTGGTGTGAGTATGTCGGATAAACTCAATAGCTCACTTCATGTTGCAAATTTCGTGAGATTTTCCGATTTCTTTTGCTTTTCACAGCATTTTCATAAAGTTGGATCGTTTGGGCAAAATGGCGTGATGATGAAGCCGAATTGTGCACGTTCCTTCCAACTGCACTCGACTTGTTGTGAGTAAGCTGCATAACCTCCCTAGGTCGCTTAAAATACCAAATCTTGTGGCATTCTCCTCCTTAGAGGCTCCTGATGAACGTTTAGAATACTGGAACATTCAAACAAAATGAGGGTAAAGCAGAATCTGATTTTTGTTCATTTAATCAAACAAGGCTCAAATTGGTGTGAGGATGTCGGATAAACACACTAGCTCACTTCATGTTGCAAATTTCGTGAGATTTTCTGATTTCTTTTGCCTTTCAAAGCATTTTCATAAAGTTGGATCGTTTGGCCAAAATGGCGTGATGATGAAGCCGAATTGTGCACGTTTCTTCCTACTAGACTCGAATTATTGTGAGTAAGCCGCATAAACTCCCTACCTCGCTTAGAATTCCAAAATCTTTTGGCATTCTCCTCCCTAGAACTTCCTGGTGAATGTTTAGAAACCTGGAATTTTCAAACAAAATGAGGTTAAACCGGAATCCGATTGTGTTCAATTCATCAACTAAGGCTCAAATTGGTGTGAGCATGTCGGATAAACTCACTAGCTCACTTCATGTTGCAAATTTCTTGGGATTTTCTGATTTCTTTTGCCTTTCAAAGCTTTTTCATAAAGTTGGATCGTTTGGCCAAAATGGCGTGATGATGAAGCCGAATTGTGCACGTTTCTTCCTACTAGACTCGAATTGTTGTGAGTAAGCCGTATAAACTCCCTACCTCGCTTAAAATTTGAAATCTTGTGGCATTCTCCATCTTATAGCCTCCCCGTGAATATTTAGAAACCTGGAACTTTCAAACAAAATGAGATTAAACCGGAATTCGATTGTGTTCAATTCATCAACTATGGGTCAAATTGGTGTGAGTATGTCAGATAAACACAGTAGCTCACTTCATGTTGCAAATTTTGTGAGATTTTCTGATTTCTTTTGCCTTTCAATGCTTTTTCATAAAGTTGGATCATTTGGCCAAAATGGCGTGATGATGAAGCCAAATTGTGCATGTTTCTTCCAACTAGACTCGAATTGTTGTGAGTAAGCCGTATAAACTCCCTACCTCGTTTAAAATTTGAAATCTTGTGGCATTCTCCTTCTTAGAGCCTCCCCGTGAATGTTTACAAACCTAGAACTTTCAAACAAAATGAAGTTAAACCGGAATCCGATTGTGTTCAATTCATCAACTAAGGCTCAAATTGGTGTGAGCATGTCGGATAAACTCACTAGCTCACTTCATGTTGCAAATTTCGTGAGATTTTCTGATTTCTTTTTCCTTTCAAAGCTTTTTCATAAAGTTGGATCATTTGGCCAAAATGGCGTGATGATGAAGCCGAATTGTGCACGTTTCTTCCAACTGGACACGAATTGTTGTGAGTAAGCCGTATAAACTCCCTACCTCGCTTAAAATTTGAAATATTGTGGCATTCTCCATCTTATAGCCTCCCCGTGAATGTTTAGAAACCTGGAATTTTCAAACAAAATGAGGTTAAACCGGAATTTGATTGTGTTCAATTCATCAACTAAGGGTCAAATTGGTGTGAGTATGTCAGATAAACACACTAGCTCAATTCATGTTGCAAATTTCGTGAGATTTTCTGATTTCTTTTGCCTTTCAAAGCTTTTTCATTAAGTTGGATCGTTTGGCCAAAATGGCGTGATGATGACGTCGAATTGTGCACGTTTTTTCCTACTAGACTCGAATTGTTGTGAGTAAGCCGCATAAACTCCTTTCCTCGCTTAAATTTCCAAATCTTGTTGCATTCTCCTCCTTAGAGCCTCCCGATAAATGTTTAGAAACCTGGAACTTTCAAACAAAATGAGGTTAAACCGGAATCCGATTGTGTTCAATTCATCAACTAAGGCTCAAATTTCTGTGAGTATGTCGGATAAACTCACTAGCTCACTTCATGTTGCAAATTTCTTGGGATTTTCTGATTTCTTTTGCCTTTCAAAGCTTTTTCATAAAGTTGGATCATTTGGCCAAAATGGCGTGATGATGAAGCCGAATTGTGCACGTTTCTTCCTACTAGACTCGAATTGTTGTGAGTGAGCCGCATAAACTCCCTAGCTCGCTTAGAATTCCAAATCTTGTGGCATTCTCCTCCCTAGAACATCCTGGTGAATGTTTAGAAACCTGGAGTTTTCAAACAAAATGAGGTTAAACCGGAATCCGATTGTGTTCAATTCATCAACTAAGGCTCAAATTGGTGTGAGCATGTCGGATAAACTCACTAGCTCACTTCATGTTGCAAATTTCGTGAGATTTTCTGATTTCTTTTTCCTTTCAATGGTTTTTCATAAAGTTGGATCATTTGGCCAAAATGGCGTGATGATGAAGCCGAATTGTGCACGTTTCTTCCAACTGGACACGAATTGTTGTGACTAAGCCGTATAAACTCCCTACCTCGCTTAAAATTTGAAATCTTGTGGCATTTATAGCCTCCCCGTGAATGTTTAGAAACCTGGAACTTTCAAACAAAATGAGGTTAAACCGGAATTCGATTGTGTTCAATTCATCAACTAAGGGTCAAATTGGTGTGAGTATGTCAGATAAACACAGTAGCTCACTTCATGTTGCAAATTTTGTGAGATTTTCTGATTTCTTTTGCCTTTCAATGCTTTTTCATAAAGTTGGATCATTTGGCCAAAATGGCGTGATGATGAAGCCAAATTGTGCATGTTTCTTCCAACTAGACTCGAATTGTTGTGAGTAAGCCGTATAAACTCCCTACCTCGCTTAAAATTTGAAATCTTGTGGCATTCTCCTTCTTAGAGCCTCCCCGTGAATGTTTAGAAACCTAGAACTTTCAAACAAAATGAGGTTAAACCGGAATCCGATTGTGTTCAATTCATCAACTAAGGCTCAAATTGCTGTGAGTATGTCGGATAAACTCACTAGCTCACTTCATGTTGCAAATTTCATGAGATTTTCCGATTTCTTTTGCCTTTGAAAGCTTTTTCATAAAGTTGGATCGTTTGGCCAAAATGGCGTGATGATGAAGCCGAATTGTGCACGTTTCTTCCTACTAGACTCGAATTATTGTGAGTAAGCCGCATAAACTCCCTACCTCGCTTAGAATTCCAAAATCTTTTGGCATTCTCCTCCCTAGAACTTCCTGGTGAATGTTTAGAAACCTAGAATTTTCAAACAAAATGAGGTTAAACCGGAATCCGATTGTGTTCAATTCATCAACTAAGGCTCAAATTGGTGTGAGCATGTCGGATAAACTCACTAGCTCACTTCATGTTGCACATTTCGTGAGATTTTCTGATTTCTTTTTCCTTTCAAAGCTTTTTCATAAAGTTGGATCATTTGGCCAAAATGGCATGATGATGAAGCCGAATTGTGCACGTTTCTTCCAACTGGACTCGACTTGTTGTGAGTAAGCTACATAAACTCCCTAGCTCGCTTAGAATTCCAAATCTTGTGGCATTCTCCTCCCTAGAACATCCTGGTGAATGTTTAGAAACCTGGAATTTTCAAACAAAATGAGGTTAAACCGGAATCCGATTGTGTTCAATTCATCAACTAAGGCTCAAATTGGTGTGAGCATGTCGGATAAACTCACTAGCTCACTTCATGTTGCAAATTTCTTGGGATTTTCTGATTTCTTTTGCCTTTCAAAGCTTTTTCATAAAGTTGGATCGTTTGGCCAAAATGGCGTGATGATGAAGCCGAATTGTGCACGTTTCTTCCTACTAGACTCGAATTGTTGTGAGTAAGCCGCATAAACTCCCTACCTCGCTTAGAATTCCAAATCTTGTGGCATTCTCCTCCCTAGAACTTCCTGGTGAATGTTTAGAAACCTAGAACTTTCAAACAAAATGAGGTTAAACCCGAATCCGATTGTGTTCAATTCATCAACTAAGGCTCAAATTGGTGTGAGCATGTCGGATAAACTCACTAGCTCACTTCATGTTGCAAATTTCGTGAGATTTTCTGATTTCTTTTGCCTTTCAAAGCTTTTTCATAAAGTTCGATCGTTTGGCCAAAATGGCGTTATAATGAAGCCGAATTGTGCATGTTTCTTCCAACTGGACTCGAATTGTTGTGAGTAAGCTGTATAAACTCCCTACCTCGCTTAGAATTCCAAATCTTGTGGCATTCTCCACCTTAGAGCCTCCCGATGAATGTTTAGAAAAACTGGAACTTTCAAACAAAATGAGGTTAAAGCAGAATCTGATTTTTGTTTATTTAATCAAACAAGGCTCAAATTGGTGTGAGGATGCCAGATAAACACACTAGCTCAATTCATGTCGCAAATTTCATGAGGCTTTCAACTTTCATTTGCTTTTGAAAACATTTTCATAAAGTTGGATCCTTTGGACACAATGGCGTGATGATGAAGCCGAATTGTGCACGTTTCTTCCAACTAGACTCGAATTGTTGTGAGTAAGCCGTATAAACTCCCTCCCTTGCTTAAAATTCCAAATCTTGTGGCATTCTCCTTCTTAGAGCCTCCCCGTGAATATTTAGAAACCTGGAACTTTAAAACAAAATGAGGTTAAACCGGAATTTGTTTGTGTTCAATTCATCAACTAAGGCTCAAATTGGTGTGAGTATGTCAGATAAACTCACTGGCTCACTTCATGCTGCAAATTTCGTGAGATTTTCTGATTTGTTTTGCCTTTCAAAGCATTTTCATAAAGTTGGATCATTTGGGCAAAATGGCGTGATGATGAAGCCGAATTGTGCACGTTCCTTCCAACTGGACTCGACTTGTTGTGAGTAAGCTGCATAACCTCCCTAGGTCACTTAAAATACCAAATCTTGTGGCATTCTCCTCCTTAGAGGCTCCTGATGAATGTTTAGAATACTGGAACTTTCAAACAAAATGAGGGTAAAGCAGAATCTGATTTTTGTTCATTTAATCAAACAAGGCTCAAATTGGTGTGAGGATGTCGGATAAACACACTAGCTCACTTCATGTTGTAAATTTTGTGAGATTTTCTGATTTCTTTTGCCTTTCAAAGCATTTTCATAATGTTGGATCGTTTGGCCAAAATGGCGTGATGATGAAGCCGAATTGTGCATGTTTCTTCCAACTAGACTCGAATTGTTGTGAGTAAGCCGTATAAACTCCCTACCTCGCTTAAATTTCCAAATCTTGTTGCATTCTCCTCCTTAGATCCACCCCGTGAATGTTTAGAAACCTGGAACTTTCAAACAAAATGAGGTTAAACCGGAATTCGATTGTGTTCAATTCATCAACTAAGGCTCAAATTGGTGTGAGTATGTCAGATAAACTCACTAGCTCACTTCATGTTGCAAATTTTGTGAGATTTTCTGATTTCTTTTGCCTTTCAAAGCATTTTCATAAAGATGGATCGTTTGGCCAAAATGGTGTGATGATGAAGCCGAATTGTGAACGTTTCTTCCAACTAGA
Organism: Adenanthera pavonina; assembly: GCA_026686845.1. Taxonomy (NCBI): domain Eukaryota; kingdom Viridiplantae; phylum Streptophyta; class Magnoliopsida; order Fabales; family Fabaceae; genus Adenanthera; species Adenanthera pavonina. The sequence continues at coordinate 81,244 of JAIVEN010000052.1, forward strand.
CTCGAATTATTGTGAGTAAGCCGTATAAACTCCCTACCTCGCTTAAAATTTGAAATCTTGTGGCATTCTCCTTCCTAGAGCCTCCCCGTGAATGTTTAGAAACCTGGAACTTTCAAACAAAATGAGGTTAAACCAGAATCCGATTGTGTTCAATTCATCAACTAAGGCTCAAATTGGTGTGAGTATGTCAGATAAACTCACTAGCTCAATTCATGTTGCAAATTTCGTGAGATTTTCTGATTTCTTTTGCCTTTCAAAGCTTTTTCATAAAGTTGGATCGTTTGGCCAAAATGGCGTGATGATGAAGTCGAATTGTGCACGTTTTTTCCTACTAGACTCGAATTATTGTGAGTGAGCCGCATAAACTCCCTTCCTCGCTTAAATTTCCAAATCTTGTTGCATTCTCCTCCTTAGAGCCTCCCGATAAATGTTTAGAAACCTGGAACTTTCAAACAAAATGAGGTTAAACCAGAATTCGATTGTGTTCAATTCATCAACTAAGGCTCAAATTGGTGTGAGTATGTCAGATAAACTCAAAGCTCACTTCATGTTGCAAATTTCGTGAGATTTTCTGATTTCTTTTGCCTTTCAAAGCTTTTTCATAAAGTTGGATCGTTTGGCCAAAATGGCGTGATGATGAAGCCGAATTGTGCACGTTTCTTCCTACTAGACTCGAATTGTTGTGAGTAAGCCGCATAAACTCCCTACCTCGCTTAGAATTCCAAATCTTGTGGCATTCTCCTCCCTAGAACTTCCTGGTGAATGTTTAGAAACCTGGAACTTTCAAACAAAATGAGGTTAAACCCGAATCCGATTGTGTTCAATTCATCAACTAAGGCTCAAATTGCTGTGAGTATGTCGGATAAACTCACTAGCTCACTTCATGTTGCAAATTTCATGAGATTTTCCGATTTCTTTTGCCTTTCAAAGCTTTTTCATAAAGTTGGATCGTTTGGCCAAAATGGCGTGATGATGAAGCCGAATTGTGCACGTTTCTTCCTACTAGACTCGAATTATTGTGAGTAAGCCGCATAAACTCCCTACCTCGCTTAGAATTTCCAAAATCTTTTGGCATTCTCCTCCCTAGAACTTCCTGGTGAATGTTTAGAAACCTAGAATTTTCAAACAAAATGAGGTTAAACCGGAATCCGATTGTGTTCAATTCATCAACTAAGGCTCAAATTGGTGTGAGCATGTCGGATAAACTCACTAGCTCACTTCATGTTGCACATTTCGTGAGATTTTCTGATTTCTTTTTCCTTTCAAAGCTTTTTCATAAAGTTGGATCATTTGGCCAAAATGGCATGATGATGAAGCCGAATTGTGCACGTTTCTTCCAACTGGACTCGACTTGTTGTGAGTAAGCTACATAAACTCCCTAGCTCGCTTAGAATTCCAAATCTTGTGGCATTCTCCTCCCTAGAACATCCTGGTGAATGTTTAGAAACCTGGAATTTTCAAACAAAATGAGGTTAAACCGGAATCCGATTGTGTTCAATTCATCAACTAAGGCGCAAATTGGTGTGAGCATGTCGGATAAACTATCTAGCTCACTTCGTGTTGCAAATTTCGTGAGATTTTCTGATTTCTTTTGCCTTTCAAAGCTTTTTCATAAAGTTGGATCGTTTGGCCAAAATGGCGTGATGATGAAGCCGAATTGTGCACGTTTCTTCCTACTAGACTCGAATTGTTGTGAGTAAGCCGCATAAACTCCCTTCCTCGCTTAAATTTCCAAATCTTGTTGCATTCTCCTCCTTAGAGCCTCCCGACGAATGTTTAGAAACCTGGATCTTTCAAACAAAATGAGGTTAAACCGGAATCCGATTGTGTTCATTTCATCATACAAGGCTCAAATTGGCATGAGGATGTCGGATAAACTCACTAGCTCACTTCGTGTTGCAAATTTTGGTGAGATTTTTCGATTTCTTTTGCTTTTCAATGCATTTTCATAAAGTTTGATCATTTGGCCAAAATGGCGTGATGATGAAGCCGAATTGTGCACGTTTCTTCCAACTGGACTCGAATTCTTGTCAGTAAGCTGCATAAACTCCCTAGGTCGCTTAAAATTCCAAATCTTATGGCATTCTCCTCCTTAGAGGCTCCCCATGAATGTTTAGAAACCTGGAACTTTCAAACAAAATGAGGTTAAACCAGAATTCGATTGTGTTCAATTCATCAACTAAGACTCAAATTGGTGTGAGTATGTCAGATAAACTTACTAGCTCACTTCATGTTGCAAATTTCGTGAGATTTTCTGATTTCTTTTCCCTTTCAAAGCTTTTTCATAAAGTTGGATCGTTTGGCCAAAATGGCGTCATGATGAAGCCGAATTCTGCACGTTTCTTCCTACTACACTCAAATTGTTATGAGTAAGCCGCATAAACTCCCTAGCTCGCTTAGAATTCCAAATCTTGTGGCATTCTCCTCCCTAGGACTTCCTGGTGAATGTTTAGAAACCTGGAATTTTCAAACAAAATGAGGTTAAACCGGAATCCGATTGTGTTCAATTCATCAACTAAGGCTCAAATTGGTGTGAGCATGTTGGATAAACACACTAGCTCACTTCATGTTGCAAATTTCGTGAGATTTTCTGATTTCTTTTGCCTTTCAAAGCTTTTTCATAAAGTTGGATCGTTTAGCCAAAATGGCGTGATAATGAAGCCGAATTGTGCACGTTTCTTCCTAGTAGACTCGAATTGTTGCGAGTAAGCCGCATAAAGTACCTTCCTCGCTTAAATTTCCAAATCTTCTTGCATTCTCTTCCTTAGAGCCTCCCGATGAATGTTTAGAAACCTGGAACTTTCAAACAAAATGAGTTTAAAGAGGAATCCGATTGTGTTCATTTCATCATACAAGGCTAAAATTGGCATGAGGATGTCGGATAAACTCACTAGCTCACTTGGTGTTGCAAATTTTGGTGAGATTTTCCGATTTCTTTTGCTTTTCAATGCATTTTCATAAAGTTGGATCATTTGGCCAAAATGGCATGATGATGAAGCCGAATTGTGCACGTTTCTTCCAACTGGACTCGAATTGTTGTGAGTAAGCTGCATAAACTCCCTACCTCGCTTAGAATTCCAAATCTTGTGGCATTCTCCTCCCTAGAACTTCCTGGTGAATGTTTAGAAACCTGGAACTTTCAAACAAAATGAGGTTAAACCGGAATACGATTGTGTTCAATTCATCAACTAAGGCTCAAATTGGTGTGAGCATGTCGGATAAACTCACTAGCTCACTTCATGTTGCAAATTTCGTGAGATTTTCTGATTTCTTTTGCCTTTCAAAGCTTTTTCATAAAGTTCGATCGTTTGGCCAAAATGGCGTTATAATGAAGCTGAATTGTGCATGTTTCTTCCAACTGGACTCGAATTGTTGTGAGTAAGCTGCATAAACTCCATACCTCGCTTAGAATTCCAAATCTTGTGGCATTCTCCTCCCTAGAACTTCCTGGTGAATGTTTACAAACCTAGAACTTTCAAACAAAATGAGGTTAAACCGAAATTCGATTGTGTTCAATTCATCAACTAAGGCTCAAATTGGTGTGAGCATGTCGGATAAACTCACTAGCTCACTTCGTGTTGCAAATTTCGTGAGATTTTCTGATTTCTTTTGCCTTTCAAAGCTTTTTCATAAAGTTGGATCGTTTGGCCAAAATGGCGTGATGATGAAGCCGAATTGTGCACGTTTCTTCCTACTAGACTCGAATTGTTGTGAGTAAGCCGCATAAACTCCCTTCCTCGCTTAAATTTCCAAATCTTGTTGCATTCTCCTCCTTAGAGCCTCCCGACGAATGTTTAGAAACCTGGATCTTTCAAACAAAATGAGGTTAAACCGGAATCCGATTGTGTTCATTTCATCATACAAGGCTCAAATTGGCATGAGGATGTCGGATAAACTCACTAGCTCACTTCGTGTTGCAAATTTTGGTGAGATTTTTTGATTTCTTTTGCTTTTCAATGCATTTTCATAAAGTTTGATCATTTGGCCAAAATGGCGTGATGATGAAGCCGAATTGTGCACGTTTCTTCCAACTGGACTCGAATTCTTGTGAGTAAGCTGCATAAACTCCCTAGGTCGCTAAAAATTCCAAATCTTGTGGCATTCTCCTCCTTAAAGGCTCCCCGTGAATGTTTAGAAACCTGGAACTTTCAAACAAAATGAGGTTAAACCAGAATTCGATTGTGTTCAATTCATCAACTAAGACTCAAATTGGTGTGAGTATGTCAGATAAACTTACTAGCTCACTTCATGTTGCAAATTTCGTGAGATTTTCTGATTTCTTTTGCCTTTCAAAGCTTTTTCATAAAGTTGGATCGTTTGGCCAAAATGGCGTCATGATGAAGCCGAATTCTGCACGTTTCTTCCTACTACACTCAAATTGTTATGAGTAAGCCGCATAAACTCCCTAGCTTGCTTAGAATTCCAAATCTTGTGGCATTCTCCTCCCTAGGACTTCCTGGTGAATGTTTAGAAACCTGGAATTTTCAAACAAAATGAGGTTAAACCGGAATCCGATTGTGTTCAATTCATCAAGTTAGGCTCAAATTGGTGTGAGCATGTTGGATAAACACACTAGCTCACTTCATGTTGCAAATTTCAGGAGATTTTCTGATTTCTTTTGCCTTTCAAAGCTTTTTCATAAAGTTGGATCGTTTAGCCAAAATGGCATGATAATGAAGCCGAATTGTGCACGTTTCTTCCTAGTAGACTCGAATTGTTGCGAGTAAGCCGCATAAAGTACCTTCCTCGCTTAAATTTCCAAATCTTCTTGCATTCTCTTCCTTAGAGCCTCCCGATGAATGTTTAGAAACCTGGAACTTTCAAACAAAATGAGTTTAAAGAGGAATCCGATTGTGTTCATTTCATCATACAAGGCTAAAATTGGCATGAGGATGTCGGATAAACTCACTAGCTCACTTGGTGTTGCAAATTTTGGTGAGATTTTCCGATTTCTTTTGCTTTTCAATGCATTTTCATAAAGTTGGATCATTTGGCCAAAATGGCATGATGATGAAGCCGAATTGTGCACGTTTCTTCCAACTGGACTCGAATTGTTGTGAGTAAGCTGCATAAACTCCCTACCTCGATTAGAATTCCAAATCTTGTGGCATTCTCCTCCCTAGAACTTCCTGGTGAATGTTTAGAAACCTGGAACTTTCAAACAAAATGAGGTTAAACTCGAATCCGATTGTGTTCAATTAATCAACTATGGCTCAAATTGGTGTGAGCTTGTCGGATAAACTCACTAGCTCACTTCATGTTGCAAATTTCGTGAGATTTTCTGATTTCTTTTTCCTTTCAAGCTTTTTCATAAAGTTGGATCGTTTGGCCAAAATGGCGTGATGATGAAGCCGAATTGTGCACGTTTCTTCCAACTGGACTCGAATTGTTGTGAGTAAGCTGCATAAACTCCATACCTCGCTTAGAATTCCAAATCTTGTGGCATTCTCCTCCCTAGAACTTCCTGGTGAATGTTTAGAAACCTGGAACTTTCAAACAAAATGAGGTTAAACCCGAATCCGATTGTGTTCAATTAATCAACTATGGCTCAAATTGGTGTGAGCATGTCGGATAAACTCACTAGCTCACTTCATGTTGCAAATTTCGTGAGATTTTCTGATTTCTTTTGCCTTTCAAAGCTTTTTCATAAAGTTCGATCGTTTGGCCAAAATGGCGTTATAATGAAGCCGAATTGTGCACGTTTCTTCCAACTGGACTCGAATTGTTGTGAGTAAGCTGCATAAACTCCATACCTCGCTTAGAATTCCAAATCTTGTGGCATTCTCCTCCCTATAACTTCCTGGTGAATGTTTACAAACCTTGAACTTTCAAACAAAATGAGGTTAAACCGAAATTCGATTGTGTTCAATTTATCAACTAAGGCTCAAATTGGTGTGAGCATGTCGGATAAACTCACTAGCTCACTTCGTGTTGCAAATTTCGTGAGATTTTCTGATTTCTTTTGCCTTTCAAAGCTTTTTCATAAAGTTGGATCGTTTGGCCAAAATGGCGTGATGATGAAGCCGAATTGTGCACGTTTCTTCCTACTAGACTCGAATTGTTGTGAGTAAGCCGCATAAACTCCCTTCCTCGCTTAAATTTCCAAATCTTGTTGCATTCTCCTCCTTAGAGCCTCCCGACGAATGTTTAGAAACCTAGATCTTTCAAACAAAATGAGGTTAAACCGGAATCCGATTGTGTTCATTTCATCATACAAGGCTCAAATTGGCATGAGGATGTCGGATAAACTCACTAGCTCACTTCGTGTTGCAAATTTTGGTGAGATTTTTCGATTTCTTTTGCTTTTCAATGCATTTTCATAAAGTTTGATCATTTGGCCAAAATGGCGTGATGATGAAGCCGAATTGTGCACGTTTCTTCCAACTGGACTCGAATTCTTGTGAGTAAGCTGCATAAACTCCCTAGGTCGCTTAAAATTCCAAATCTTGTGGCATTCTCCTCCTTAGAGGCTCCCCGTGAACGTTTAGAAACCTGGAACTTTCAAACAAAATGAGGTTAAACCAGAATTCGATTGTGTTCAATTCATCAACAAAGACTCAAATTGGTGTGAGTATGTCAGATAAACTTACTAGCTCACTTCATGTTGCAAATTTCGTGAGATTTTCTGATTTCTTTTCCCTTTCAAAGCTTTTTCATAAAGTTGGATCGTTTGGCCAAAATGGCGTCATGATGAAGCCGAATTCTGCACGTTTCTTCCAACTACACTCAAATCGTTATGAGTAAGCCGCATAAACTCCCTAGCTCGCTTAGAATTCCAAATCTTGTGGCATTCTCCTCCCTAGGACTTCCTGGTGAATGTTTAGAAACCTGGAATTTTCAAACAAAATGAGGTTAAACCGGAATCCGATTGTGTTCAATTCATCAACTAAGGCTCAAATTGGTGTGAGCATGTTGGATAAACACACTAGCTCACTTCATGTTGCAAATTTCGTGAGATTTTCTGATTTCTTTTGCCTTTCAAAGCTTTTTCATAAAGTTGGATCGTTTAGCCAAAATGGCGTGATAATGAAGCCGAATTGTGCACGTTTCTTCCTAGTAGACTCGAATTGTTGCGAGTAAGCCGCATAAACTACCTTCCTCGCTTAAATTTCCAAATCTTCTTGCATTCTCTTCCTTAGAGCCTCCCGATGAATGTTTAGAAACCTGGAACTTTCAAACAAAATGAGTTTAAAGAGGAATCCGATTGTGTTCATTTCATCATACAAGGCTAAAATTGGCATGAGGATGTCGGATAAACTCACTAGCTCACTTGGTGTTGCAAATTTTGGTGAGATTTTCCGATTTCTTTTGCTTTTCAATGCATTTTCATAAAGTTGGATCATTTGGCCAAAATGGCATGATGATGAAGCCGAATTGTGCACGTTTCTTCCAACTGGACTCGAATTGTTGTGAGTAAGCTGCATAAACTCCCTACCTCGCTTAGATTTCCAAATCTTGTGGCATTCTCCTCCCTAGAACTTCCTGGTGAATGTTTAGAAACCTGGAACTTTCAAACAAAATGAGGTTAAACCGGAATACGATTGTGTTCAATTCATCAACTAAGGCTCAAATTGGTGTGAGCATGTCGGATAAACTCACTAGCTCACTTCATGTTGCAAATTTCGTGAGATTTTCTGATTTCTTTTGCCTTTCAAAGCTTTTTCATAAAGTTCGATCGTTTGGCCAAAATGGCGTTATAATGAAGCCGAATTGTGCATGTTTCTTCCAACTGGACTCGAATTGTTGTGAGTAAGCTGCATAAACTCCATACCTCGCTTAGAATTCCAAATCTTGTGGCATTCTCCTCCCTAGAACTTCCTGGTGAATGTTTACAAACCTAGAACTTTCAAACAAAATGAGGTTAAACCGAAATTCGATTGTGTTCAATTCATCAACTAAGGCTCAAATTGGTGTGAGCATGTCGGATAAACTATCTAGCTCACTTCGTGTTGCAAATTTCGTGAGATTTTCTGATTTCTTTTGCCTTTCAAAGCTTTTTCATAAAGTTGGATCGTTTGGCCAAAATGGCGTGATGATGAAGCCGAATTGTGCACGTTTCTTCCTACTAGACTCGAATTGTTGTGAGTAAGCCGCATAAACTCCCTTCCTCGCTTAAATTTCCAAATCTTGTTGCATTCTCCTCCTTAGAGCCTCCCGACGAATGTTTAGAAACCTGGATCTTTCAAACAAAATGAGGTTAAACCGGAATCCGATTGTGTTCGTTTCATCATACAAGGCTCAAATTGGCATGAGGATGTCGGATAAACTCACTAGCTCACTTCGTGTTGCAAATTTTGGTGAGATTTTTCGATTTCTTTTGCTTTTCAATGCATTTTCATAAAGTTTGATCATTTGGCCAAAATGGCGTGATGATGAAGCCGAATTGTGCACGTTTCTTCCAACTGGACTCGAATTCTTGTGAGTAAGCTGCATAAACTCCCTAGGTCGCTTAAAATTCCAAATCTTGTGGCATTCTCCTCCTTAGAGGCTCCCCGTGAATGTTTAGAAACCTGGAACTTTCAAACAAAATGAGGTTAAACCAGAATTCGATTGTGTTCAATTCATCAACTAAGACTCAAATTGGTGTGAGTATGTCAGATAAACTTACTAGCTCACTTCATGTTGCAAATTTCGTGAGATTTTCTGATTTCTTTTCCCTTTCAAAGCTTTTTCATAAAGTTGGATCGTTTGGCCAAAATGGCGTCATGATGAAGCCGAATTCTGCACGTTTCTTCCTACTACATTCAAATTGTTATTAGTAAGCCGCATAAACTCCCTAGCTCGCTTAGAATTCCAAATCTTGTGGCATTCTCCTCCCTAGGACTTCCTGGTGAATGTTTAGAAACCTGGAATTTTCAAACAAAATGAGGTTAAACCGGAATCCGATTGTGTTCAATTCATCAACTAAGGCTCAAATTGGTGTGAGCATGTTGGATAAACACACTAGCTCACTTCATGTTGCAAATTTCAGGAGATTTTCTGATTTCTTTTGCCTTTCAAAGCTTTTTCATAAAGTTGGATCGTTTAGCCAAAATGGCGTGATAATGAAGCCGAATTGTGCACGTTTCTTCCTAGTAGACTCGAATTGTTGCGAGTAAGCTGCATAAACTACCTTCCTCGCTTAAATTTCCAAATCTTCTTGCATTCTCTTCCTTAGAGCCTCCCGATGAATGTTTAGAAACCTGGAACTTTCAAACAAAATGAGTTTAAAGAGGAATCCGATTGTGTTCATTTCATCATACAAGGCTAAAATTGGCATGAGGATGTCGGATAAACTCACTAGCTCACTTGGTGTTGCAAATTTTGGTGAGATTTTCCGATTTCTTTTGCTTTTCAATGCATTTTCATAAAGTTAGATCATTTGGCCAAAATGGCATGATGATGAAGCCGAATTGTGCACGTTTCTTCCAACTGGACTCGAATTGTTGTGAGTAAGCTGCATAAACTCCCTACCTCGCTTAGAATTCCAAATCTTGTGGCATTCTCCTCCCTAGAACTTCCTGGTGAATGTTTAGAAACCTGGAACTTTCAAACAAAATGAGGTTAAACCCGAATCCGATTGTGTTCAATTAATCAACTATGGCTCAAATTGGTGTGAGCATGTCGGATAAACTCACTAGCTCACTTCATGTTGCAAATTTCGTGAGATTTTCTGATTTCTTTTTCCTTTCAAGCTTTTTCATAAAGTTGGATCGTTTGGCCAAAATGGCGTGATGATGAAGCCGAATTGTGCACGTTTCTTCCTACTAGGCTCGAATTGTTGTGAGTAAGCCGCATAAACTCCCTTCCTCGCTTAAATTTCCAAATCTTGTGGCATTCTCCTCCTTAGAACCTCCCGATGAATGTTTAGAAACCTTGAACTTTCAAACAAAATGAGTTTAAAGAGGAATCCGATTGTGTTCATTTCATCATACAAGGCTCAAATTGGCATGAGGATGTCGGATAAACTCACTAGCTCACTTCATGTTGCAAATTTCGGTGAGATTTTCCGATTTCTTTTTTTTTTCAATGCATTTTCATAAAGTTGGATCATTTGGCCAAAATAGCGTGATGATGAAGCCGAATTGTGCACGTTTCTTCCAACTGGACTCTAATTGTTGTGAGTAAGCTGCATAAACTCCCTACCTCGCTTAAAATTCCAAATCTTGTGGCATTCTCCTCCCTAGAACTTCCTGGGGAATGTTTAGAAACCTGGAATTTTCAAATAAAATGAGGTTAAACCGGAATCCGATTGTGTTCAATTCGTCAACTAAGGCTCAAATTGGTGTGAGCATGTCGGATAAACTCACTAGCTCACTTCATGTTGCAAATTTCGTGAGATTTTATGATTTGTTTTTCCTTTCAAAGCTTTTTCATAAAGTTGGATCGTTTGGCCAAAATGGCGTGATGATGAAGCCAAATTGTGCACGTTTCTTCCTACTAGATTCGAATTGTTGTGACTAAGCTGCCTAAACTCCCTAGGTCGCTTAAAATTCCAAATCTTGTGGCATTCTCCTCCTTAGAGGCTCCCCGTGAATGTTTAGAAACCTGGAAATTTCAAACAAAATGAGGTTAAACCAGAATTCGATTGTGTTCAATTCATCAACTAAGGCTCACATTGGTGTGAGTATGTCAAATAAACTCACTAGCTTACTTCATGTTGCAAATTTTGTGAGATTTTCTGATTTCTTTTGCCGTTCAAAGCTTTTTCATAAAGTTGGATCGTTTGGCCAAAATGGCGTGATGTTGAAGTCGAATTGTGCATGTATCTTCCTACTAGACTCGAATTGTTGTGAGTAAGCGGCATAAACTCCCTACCTCGCTTAGAATTCCAAATCTTGTGGCATTCTCCTCCCTAGAACTTCCTGGTGAATGTTTAGAAACCTGGAACTTTCAAACAAAATGAGGTTAAACCGGAATACGATTGTGTTCGATTCATCAACTAAGGCTTAAATTGGTCTGAGCATGTCGGATAAACTCACTAGCTCACGTCATGTTGCAAATTTCGTGAGATTTTATGATTTTTTTTTCCTTTCAAAGCTTTTTCATAGAGTTGGATCGTTTGGCCAAAATGGCGTGATGATGAAGCCGAATTGTGCACGTTTCTTCCTACTAGACTCGAATTGTTGTGAGTAGGCCGCATAAACTCCCTTCCTCGCTTAAATTTCCAAATCTTGTTGCATTCTCCTCCTTAGAGCTCCCGATGAATGTTTAGAAACCTTCAACTTTCAAACAAAATGAGTTTAAAGAGGAATCCGATTGTGTTCATTTCATCATACAAGGCTCAAATTGGCATGAGGATGTCGGATAAACTCACTAGCTCACTTCATGTTGCAAATTTCGGTGAGATTTTCTGATTTTTTTTTTTTTTCAATGCATTTTCATAAAGTTGGATCATTTGGCCAAAATGGCGTGATGATGAAGCCGAATTGTGTACGTTTCTTCCAACTAGACTCGAATTGTTGTGAGTAAGCTGCATAAACTCCCTACCTCGCTTAGAATTCCAAATGTTGTGGCATTCTCCTCCCTAGATCTTCTTGGGGAATGTTTAGAAACCTGGAATTTTCAAACAAAATGAGGTTAAACCCGAATCCGATTGTGTTCAATTCGTCAACTAAGGCTCAAATTGGTGTGAGCATGTCGGATAAACTCACTAGCTCACTTCATGTTGCAAATTTCGTGAGATTTTATGATTTGTTTTTCCTTTCAAAGCTTTTTCATAAAGTTGGATCGTTTGGCCAAAATGGCGTGATGATGAAGCCGAATTGTGCACGTTTCTTCCAACTGGACTCGAATTGTTGTGAGTAAGCTGTATAAACTCCCTACCTCGCATAGAATTCCAAATCTTGTGGCATTCTCCTCCCTAGAACTTCTTGGGGAATGTTTAGAAACCTGGAATTTTCAAACAAAATGAGGTTAAACCCGAATCCGATTGTGTTCAATTCGTCAACTAAGGCTCAAATTGGTGTGAGCATGTCGGATAAACTCACTAGCTCACTTCATGTTGCAAATTTCGTGAGATTTTATGATTTGTTTTTCCTTTCAAAGCTTTTTCATAAAGTTGGATCGTTTGGCCAAAATGGCGTGATGATGAAGCCGAATTGTGCACGTTTCTTCCTACTAGATTCGAATTGTTGTGACTAAGCTGCCTAAACTCCCTAGGTCGCTTAAAATTCCAAATCTTGTGGCATTCTCCTCCTTAGAGGCTCCCCGTGAATGTTTAGAAACCTGGAAATTTCAAACAAAATGAGGTTAAACCAGAATTCGATTGTGTTCAATTCATCAACTAAGGCTCACATTGGTGTGAGTATGTCAGATAAACTCACTAGCTTACTTCATGTTGCAAATTTCGTGAGATTTTCTGATTTCTTTTGCCGTTCAAAGCTTTTTCATAAAGTTGGATCGTTAGGCCAAAATGGCGTGATGTTGAAGTCGAATTATGCATGTATCTTCCTACTAGACTCGAATTGTTGTGAGTAAGCCGCATAAACTCCCTACCTCGCTTAGAATTCCAAATCTTGTGGCATTCTCCTCCCTAGAACTTCCTGGTGAATGTTTAGAAACCTGGAACTTTCAAACAAAATGAGGTTAAAGCGGAATACGATTGTGTTCAATTCATCAACTAAGGCTCAAATTGGTCTGAGCATGTCGGATAAACTCACTAGCTCACGTCATGTTGCAAATTTCGTGAGATTTTCTGATTTTTTTTTCCTTTCAAAGCTTCTTCATAAAGTTGGATCGTTTGGCCAAAATGGCGTGATGATGAAGCCGAATTGTGCACGTTTCTTCCTACTAGACTCGAATTGTTGTGAGTAGGCCGCATAAACTCCCTTCCTCGCTTAAATTTCCAAATCTTGTTGCATTCTCCTCCTTAGAGCTCCCGATGAATGTTTAGAAACCTTGAACTTTCAAACAAAATGAGTTTAAAGAGGAATCCGATAGTGTCCATTTCATCATACAAGGCTCAAATTGGCATGAGGATGTCGGATAAACTCACTAGCTCACTTCATGTTGCAAATTTCGGTGAGATTTTTCGATTTCTTTTTTTTTTCAATGCATTTTCATAAAGTTGGATCATTTGGCCAAAATGGCGTCATGATGAAGCCGAATTGTGCACGTTTCTTCCAACTGGACTCGAATTGTTGTGAGTAAGCTGCATAAACTCCCTACCTCGCTTAGAATTCCAAATCTTGTGGCATTCTCCTCCCTAGAACTTCTTGGGGAATGTTTAGAAACCTGGAATTTTCAAACAAAATGAGGTTAAACCCGAATCCGATTGTGTTCAATTCGTCAACTAAGGCTCAAATTGGTGTGAGCATGTCGGATAAACTCACTAGCTCACTTCATGTTGCAAATTTCGTGAGATTTTATGATTTGTTTTTCCTTTCAAAGCTTTTTCATAAAGTTGGATCGTTTGGCCAAAATGGCGTGATGTTGAAGTCGAATTGTGCATGTATCTTCCTACTAGACTTGAATTGTTGTGAGTAAGCCGCATAAACTCCCTACCTCGCTTAGAATTCCAAATCTTGTGGCATTCTCCTCCCTAGAACTTCCTGGTGAATGTTTAGAAACCTGGAACTTTCAAACAAAATGAGGTTAAACCGGAATACGATTGTGTTCAATTCATCAACTAAGGCTTAAATTGGTCTGAGCATGTCATATAAACTCACTAGCTTACTTCATGTTGCAAATTTCATGAGATTTTCTGATTTCTTTTGCCTTTCAAAGCTTTTTCATAAAGTTGGATCGTTTGGCCAAAATGGCGTGATGTTGAAGTCGAATTGTGCATGTATCTTCCTACTAGACTTGAATTGTTGTGAGTAAGCCGCATAAACTCCCTACCTCGCTTAGAATTCCAAATCTTGTGGCATTCTCCTCCCTAGAACTTCCTGGTGAATGTTTAGAAACCTGGAACTTTCAAACAAAATGAGGTTAAACCGGAATACGATTGTGTTCAATTCATCAACTAAGGCTTAAATTGGTCTGAGCATGTCGGATAAACTCACTAGCTCACGTCATGTTGCAAATTTCGTGAGATTTTATGATTTTTTTTTCCTTTCAAAGCTTTTTCATAAAGTTGGATCGTTTGGCCAAAATGGCGTGATGATGAAGCCGAATTGTGCACGTTTCTTCCTACTAGACTCGAATTGTTGTGAGTAGGCCGCATAAACTCCCTTCCTCGCTTAAATTTCCAAATCTTGTTGCATTCTCCTCCTTAGAGCTCCCGATGAATGTTTAGAAATCTGGAACTTTCAAACAAAATGTGTTTAAAGCGGAATCTAATTGTGTTCAATTCATCAACTAAGGCTCAAATTGGTGTGAGTATGTCAGATAAACTCAATAGCTCACTTCATGTTTCAAATTTCGTGAGATTTTCCGATTTCTTTTGCTTTTCAAAGCATTTCCATAAAGTTGGATCGTTTGGGCAAAATGGCGTGATGATGAAGCCGAATTGTGCACGTTCCTTCCAACTGCACTCGACTTGTTGTGAGTAAGCTGGATAACCTCCCTAGGTTGCTTAAATTACCAAATCTTCTGGCATTCTCCTCCTTAGAGGCTCCTGATGAATGTTTAGAACACTGGAACTTTCAAACAAAATGAGGGTAAAGCAGAATCTGATTTTTGTTCATTTAATCAAACAAGGCTCAAAATGGTGTGAGGATGTCGGATAAACACACTAGCTCAATTCATGTTGCAAATTTTGGTGAGATTTTCCTATTTCTTTTGCTTTTCAATGCATTTTCATAAAGTTGGATCGTTTGGCCAAAATGGCGTGATGCTGAAGCTGAATTGTGCACGTATCTTCCTACTAGACTCGAATTGTTGTGAGTAAGCCGCATAAACTCCCTACCTCGCTTAGAATTCCAAATCTTGTGGCATTCTCCTCCCTAGAACTTCCTGGTGAATGTTTAGAAACCTGGAACTTTCAAACAAAATGAGGTTAAACCGGAATCCGATTGTGTTCATTTCATCATACAGGGCTCAAATTGGCACAAGCTCACTTCGTGTTGCAAATTTTGGTGAGATTTTCCGATTTCTCTTGTTTTTCAATGCATTTTCATAAAGTTGGATCGTTTGGCCAAAATGGCATGATGATGAAGCCGAATTCTGCACGTTTCTTCCAACTGGACTCGACTTGTTGTGAGTAAGCTGCAAAAACTCCCTAGGTCGCTTAAAATTCCAAAGCTTGTGGCATTCTCCTCCTTAGAGGCTCCTGATGAATGTTTACAATACTGGAACTTTCAAACAAAATGAGGGTAAAGCGGAATCTGAATTTTGTTCATTTAATCAAACAAGGCTCAAATTGGTGTGAGTATGTCGGATAAACACACTAGCTTAGTTCATGTTGCAAATTTCATGAGATTTTCAATTTTAATTTGCTTTTCAAAGTATTTATATAAAGTTGGATCGTTTGGGCAAAATGGCGTGATGATGAAGCCGAATTGTGCATGTTTCTTCCAACTAGACTCAAATTGTTGTGAGTAAGCCATATAAACTCCCTACATCGCTTAAAATTTGAAATCTTGTGGCATTCATCTTCTTAGAGCCTCTTCGTGAATGTTTAGAAACCTGGAACTTTCAAACAAAATGAGGTTAAACCGAAATCCGATTGTGTTCAATTCATCAACTAAGGCTCAAAATTGTGTGAGCATGTCGGATAAACTCACTAGCTCACGTCATGTTGCAAATTTCGTGAGATTTTCTGATTTTTTTTTCCTTTCAAAGCTTTTTCATAAAGTTGGATCGTTTGGCCAAAATGGCGTAATGATGAAGCCGAATTGTGCATGTTCCTTCCAACTGGACTCGACTTGTTGTGAGTAAGCTGGATAACCTCCCTAGGTCGCTTAAAATACCAAATCTTGTGGCATTCTCCTCCTTAGAGGCTCCTGATGAATGTTTAGAACACTGGAACTTTCAAACAAAATGAGGGTAAAGCAGAATCTGATTTTTGTTCATTTAATCAAACAAGGCTCAAATTGGTGTGAGGATGTCGGATAAACACACTAGCTCAATTCATGTTGCAAATTTTGGTGAGATTTTCCTATTTCTTTTGCTTTTCAATGCATTTTCATAAAGTTGGATCGTTTGGCTAAAATGGCGTGATGCTGAAGCTGAATTGTGCACGTATCTTCCAACTAGACTCGAATTGTTGTGAGTAAGCCGCATAAACTCCCTACCTCGCTTAGAATTCCAAATCTTGTGGCATTCTCCTCCCTAGAACTTCCTGGTGAATGTTTAGAAACCTGGAACTTTCAAACAAAATGAGGTTAAACCGGAATCCGATTGTGTTCATTTCATCATACAAGGCTCAAATTGGCACTAGCTCACTTCGTGTTGCAAATTTTGGTGAGATTTTCCGATTTCTTTTGTTTTTCAATGCATTTTCATAAAGTTGGATCGTTTGGCCAAAATGGCATGATGATGAAGCCGAATTCTGCACGTTTCTTCCAACTGGACTCGACTTGTTGTGAGTAAGCTACAAAAACTCCCTAGGTCGCTTAAAATTCCAAAGCTTGTGGCATTCTCCTCCTTAGAGGCTCCTGATGAATGTTTACAATACTGGAACTTTCAAACAAAATGAGGGTAAAGCGGAATCTGAATTTTGTTCATTTAATCAAACAAGGCTCAAATTGGTGTGAGTATGTCGGATAAACACACTAGCTTAGTTCATGTTGCAAATTTCATGAGATTTTCAATTTTAATTTGCTTTTCAAAGTATTTATATAAAGTTGGATCGTTTGGGCAAAATGGCGTGATGATGAAGCCGAATTGTGCATGTTTCTTCCAACTAGACTCAAATTGTTGTGAGTAAGCCATACAAACTCCCTACATCGCTTAAAATTTGAAATCTTGTGGCATTCTCCTTCTTAGAGCCTCTTCGTGAATGTTTAGAAACCTGGAACTTTCAAACAAAATGAGGTTAAACCGAAATCCGATTGTGTTCAATTCATCAACTAAGGCTCAAAATTGTGTGAGCATGTCGGATAAACTCACTAGCTCACGTCATGTTGCAAATTTCGTGAGATTTTCTGATTTTTTTTTCCTTTCAAAGCTTTTTGATAAAGTTGGATCGTTTGGCCAAAATGGCGTGATGATGAAGCCGAATTGTGCACGTTCCTTCCAACTGGACTCGACTTGTTGTGAGTAAGCTGGATAACCTCCCTAGGTCGCTTAAAATACCAAATCTTGTGGCATTCTCCTCCTTAGAGGCTCCTGATGAATGTTTAGAACACTGGAACTTTCAAACAAAATGAGGGTAAAGCAGAATCTGATTTTTGTTCATTTAATCAAACAAGGCTCAAATTGGTGTGAGGATGTCGGATAAACACACTAGCTCAATTCATGTTGCAAATTTTGGTGAGATTTTCCTATTTCTTTTGCTTTTCAATGCATTTTCATAAAGTTGGATCGTTTGGCCAAAATGGCGTGATGCTGAAGCTGAATTGTGAACGTATCTTCCTACTAGACTCGAATTGTTGTGAGTAAGCCGCATAAACTCCCTACCTCGCTTAGAATTCCAAATCTTGTGGCATTCTCCTCCCTAGAACTTCCTGGTGAATGTTTAGAAACCTGGAATTTTCAAACAAAATGAGGTTAAACCGGAATCTGATTGTGTTCAACTCATCAACTACGGCTCAAATTGGTGTGAGTATGTCAGATAAACTCACTAACTCACTTTATGTTGCAAATTTCGTGAGATTTCCCGATTTCTTTTGCCTTTCGTAGCATTTTCATAAAGTTGGACCGTTTGGCCAAAATGGCGTGATGATGAAGCCGAATTGTGCACGTTTCTTCCCACTAGACTCGAATTGTTGTGAGTAAGCCGCATAAACTCCCTTCCTCGCTTAAATTTCCAAAGCTTTTTGCATTCTCCTCCTTAGAGCCTCCCGATGAATGTTTAGAAACCTGGAACTTTCAAACAAAATGGGGTTAAACCGGAATCCGATTATGTTCAATTCATCAACTAAGGCTCAAATTGGTGTGAGTATGTCGGATAAACTCACTAGCAGACTTCGTGTTGCAAATTTTTGTAAGATTTTCCAATTTTCATTTGCTTTTCAAAGCATTTTCATAAAGTTGGATCATTTGGGCAAAATGGCGTGATGATGAAGCCGAATTGTGCACGTTTCTTCCCACTAGACTCGAATTGTTGTGAGTAAGCCGCATAAACTCCCTTCCTCGCTTAAATTTCCAAAGCTTTTTGCATTCTCCTCCTTAGAGCCTCCCCGTGAATGTTTAGAAACCTGGAATTTTCAAACAAAATGAGGTTAAACCGGAATCCGACTGTGTTCAATTCATCAACTAAGGCTCAAATTGGTGTGAGCATGTCGGATAAACTCACTAGCTCACTTCATGTTGCAAATTTCATGAGATTTTATGATTTCTTTTGCCTTTCAAAGCTTTTTCATAAAGTTGGATCGTTTGGCCAAAATGGCGTGATGATGAAGCCGAATTGTGCACGTTTCTTCCTACTAGACTCGAATTGTTGTGAGTAAGCCGCATAAACTCTCTTCCTCGCTTAGAATTCCAAATCTTGTGGCATTCTCCTCCGTAGAACTTCCTGGTGAATGTTTAGAAACCTGGAATTTTCAAACAAAATGAGGTTAAACCGGAATCCGATTGTGTTCAACTCATCAACTACGGCTCAAATTGGTGTGAGTATGTCGGATAAACTCACTAACTCACTTCATGTTGCAAATTTCATGAGATTTTCCGATTTCTTTTGCCTTTCGTAGCATTTTCATAAAGTTGGACCGTTTGGCCAAAATGGCCTGATGATGAAGCCGAATTGTGCACGTTTCTTCCCACTAGACTCGAATTGTTGTGAGTAAGCCGCATAAACTCCCTACCTCGCTTAGAATTCCAAATCTTGTGGCATTCTCCTCCCTAGAACTTCCCGGTGAATGTTTAGAAACCTAGAATTTTCAAACAAAATGAGGTTAAACCGGAATCCGATTGTGTTCAATTCATCAACTAAGGCTCAAATTGGTGTGAGTATGTCAGATAAACTCACTAGCTCACTTCATGTTGCAAATTTCGTGAGATTTTCTGATTTCTTTTCCCTTTCAAAGCATTTTCATAAAGTTGGATCGTTTGGGAAAAATGGTGAGATGATGAAGCCGAATTGTGCACGTTTCTTCCAACTAGACTCGACTTGTTGTGAGTAAGCTGCATAAACTCCCTACGTCACTTAAAATTCCAAATCTTGTGGCATTCTCCTTCTTAGAGGCTCCTGATGAATATTTAGAATACTGGAACTTTCAAACAAAATGAGGTTAAAGCAGAATCTGATTTTTGTTCATTTAATCAAACAAGGCTCAAATTGGTGTGAGGATGTCGGATAAACACACTAGCTCAATTCATGTTGCAAATTTCACGAGATTTTCCGATTTCTTTTGCTTTTCAAAGCATTTTCATAAAGTTGGATCGTTTGGCCAAAATGGCGTGATGATGAAGCCGAATTCTGCACGTTTTTTCCAACTAGACTCGAATTGTTGTGAGTAAGCCGTATAAACTCCAGATCTCGCTTAAAATTTGAAATCTTGTGGCATTCTCCTTCTTAGAGCCTCCCCGTGAATGTTTAGAAACCTGGAATTTTCAAACAAAATGAGGTTAAACCGGAATCCGACTGTGTTCAATTCATCAACTAAGGCTCAAATTGGTGTGAGCATGTCGGATAAACTCACTAGCTCACTTCATGTTGCAAATTTCGTGAGATTTTCTGATTTCTTTTGCCTTTCAAAGCTTTTTCATAAAGTTGGATCGTTTGGCCAAAATGGCGTCATGATGAAGCCGAATTCTGCACGTTTCTTCCAACTAGACTCGAATTCTTGTGAGTAAGCCGCATAAACTCCCTACCTCGCTTAGAATTCCAAATCTTGTGGCATTCTCCTCCGTAGAACTTCCTGGTGAATGTTTAGAAACCTGGAATTTTTAAACAAAATGAGGTTAAACCGGAATCCGATTGTGTTCAATTCATCAACTAAGGCTCAAATTGGTGTGAGCATGTCGGATAAACTCACTAGCTCACTTCATGTTGCAAATTTCGTGAGATTTTCTGATTTCTTTTGCCTTTCAAAGCTTTTTCATAAAGTTGGATCGTTTGGCCAAAATGGCGTCATGATGAAGCCGAATTCTGCACGTTTCTTCCAACTAGACTCGAATTCTTGTGAGTAAGCCGCATAAACTCCCTACCTCGCTTAGAATTCCAAATCTTGTGGCATTCTCCTCCGTAGAACTTCCTGGTGAATGTTTAGAAACCTGGAATTTTCAAACAAAATGAGGTTAAACCGGAATCCAATTGTGTTCAATTCATCAACTAAGGCTCAAATTGGTGTGAGCATGTCGGATAAACTCACTAGCTCACTTCATGTTGCAAATTTCATGAGATTTTCTGATTTCTTTTGCCTTTCAAAGCTTTTTCATAAAGTTGGATCGTTTGGCCAAAATGGCGTCATGATGAAGCCGAATTCTGCACGTTTCTTCCAACTAGACTCGAATTCTTGTGAGTAAGCCGCATAAACTCCCTACCTCGCTTAGAATTCCAAATCTTGTGGCATTCTCCTCCGTAGAACTTCCTGGTGAATGTTTAGAAACCTGGAATTTTCAAACAAAATGAGGTTAAACCGGAATCCGATTGTGTTCAATTCATCAACTAAGGCTCAAATTGGTGTGAGCATGTCGGATAAACTCACTAGCTCACTTCATGTTGCAAATTTCGTGAGATTTTCTGATTTCTTTTGCCTTTCAAAGCTTTTTCATAAAGTTGGATCGTTTGGGCAAAATGGCGTCATGATGAAGCCGAATTCTGCACGTTTCTTCCAACTAGACTCGAATTGTTGTGAGTAAGCCGTATAAACTCCCTACCTCACTTAGAATTCCAAATCTTGTGGCATTCTCCTCCGTAGAACTTCCTGGTGAATGTTTGGAAACCTGGAATTTTCAAACAAAATGAGGTTAAACCGGAATCCGATTGTGTTCAATTCATCAACTAAGGCTCAAATTGGTGTGAGCATGTTGGATAAACTCACTAGCTCACTTCATGTTGCAAATTTCGTGAGATTTTCTGATTTCTTTTGCCTTTCAAAGCTTTTTCATAAAGTTTGATCGTTTGGCCAAAATGGCGTCATGATGAAGCCGAATTGTGCACGTTTCTTCCAACTAGACTTGAATTGTTGTGAGTAAGCCGTATAAACTCCCTACCTCGCTTCAAATTTGAAATCTTGTGGCATTCTCCTTCTTAGAGCGTCCCCGTGAATGTTTAGAAACATGGAACTTTCAAACAAAATGAGGTTGAACCGGAATCCGATTGTGTTCAATTCATCAACTAAGGCTCAAATTGGTGTGAGTATGTCAGATAAACTCACTAGCAGACTTCGTGTTGCAAATTTTTGTAAGATTTTCCAATTTTCATTTGCTTTTCAAAGCATTTTCATAAAGTTGGATCGTTTGGCCTAAATGGCGTGATGATGAAGCCGAATTCTGCACGTTTCTTCCAACTAGACTCGAATTCTTGTGAGTAAGCCGCATAAACTCCCTACCTCGCTTAGAATTCCAAATCTTGTGGCATTCTCCTCCGTAGAACTTCCTGGTGAATGTTTAGAAACCTGGAATTTTCAAACAAAATGAGGTTAAACCGGAATCCGATTGTGTTCAATTCATCAACTAAGGCTCAAATTGGTGTGAGCATGTCGGATAAACTCACTAGCTCACTTCATGTTGCAAATTTCGTGAGATTTTCTGATTTCTTTTGCCTTTCAAAGCTTTTTCATAAAGTTGGATCGTTTGGGCAAAATGGTGTGATGATGAAGCCGAATTGTGCACGTTTCTTCCAACTAGACTCGACTTGTTGTGAGTAAGCTGCATAAACTCCCTACGTCACTTAAAATTCCAAATCTTGTGGCATTCTCCTTCTTAGAGGCTCCTGATGAATATTTAGAATACTGGAACTTTCAAACAAAATGAGGTTAAAGCAGAATCTGATTTTTGTTCATCTAATCAAACAAGGCTCAAATTGGTGTAAGGATGTCAGATAAACACACTAGCTCAATTCATGTTGCAAATTTCACGAGATTTTCCGATTCCTTTTGCTTTTCAAAGCATTTTCATAAAGTTGGATCGTTTGGCCAAAATGGCGTGATGATGAAGCCGAATTGTGCACGTTTTTTCCAATTAGACTCGAATTGTTGTGAGTAAGCCGTATAAACTCCAGATCTCGCTTAAAATTTGAAATCTTGTGGCATTCTCCTTCTTAGAGCCTCCTCGTGAATGTTTAGAAACCTGGAATTTTCAAACAAAATGAGGTTAAACCGGAATCCGACTGTGTTCAATTCATCAACTAAGGCTCAAATTGGTGTGAGCATGTCGGATAAACTCACTAGCTCACTTCATGTTGCAAATTTCGTGAGATTTTCTGATTTCTTTTGCCTTTCAAAGCTTTTTCATAAAGTTGGATCGTTTGGCCAAAATGGCGTCATGATGAAGCCGAATTCTGCACGTTTCTTCCAACTAGACTCGAATTCTTGTGAGTATGCCGCATAAACTCCCTACCTCGCTTAGAATTCCAAATCTTGTGGCATTCTCCTCCGTAGAACTTCCTGGTGAATGTTTAGAAACCTGGAATTTTCAAACAAAATGAGGTTAAACCGGAATCCGATTGTGTTCAATTCATCAACTAAGGCTCAAATTGGTGTGAGCATGTCGGATAAACTCACTAGCTCACTTCATGTTGCAAATTTCGTGAGCTTTTCTGATTTCTTTTGCCTTTCAAAGCTTTTTCATAAAGTTGGATCGTTTGGCCAAAATGGCGTCATGATGAAGCCGAATTCTGCATGTTTCTTCCAACTAGACTCGAATTCTTGTGAGTAAGCCGCATAAACTCCCTACCTCACTTAGAATTCCAAATCTTGTGGCATTCTCCTCCGTAGAACTTCCTGGTGAATGTTTGGAAACCTGGAATTTTCAAACAAAATGAGGTTAAACCGGAATCCGATTATGTTCAATTCATCAACTAAGGCTCAAATTGGTGTGAGCATGTCGGATAAACTCACTAGCTCACTTCATGTTGCAAATTTCGTGAGATTTTCTGATTTCTTTTGCCTTTCAAAGCATTTTCATAAAGTTGGATCGTTTGGCCAAAATGGCGTCATGATGAAGCCGAATTCTGCACGTTTCTTCCAACTAGACTCGAATTCTTGTGAGTAAGCCGCATAAACTCCCTACCTCGCTTAGAATTCCAAATCTTGTGGCATTCTCCTCCGTAGAACTTCCTGGTGAATGTTTGGAAACCTGGAATTTTCAAACAAAATGAGGTTAAACCGGAATCCGATTGTGTTCAATTCATCAACTAAGGCTCAAATTGGTGTGAGCATGTCGGATAAACTCACTAGCTCACTTCATGTTGCAAATTTCGTGAGATTTTCTGATTTCTTTTGCCTTTCAAAGCTTTTTCATAAAGTTGGATCGTTTGGCCAAAATGGCGTCATGATGAAGCCGAATTCTGCACGTTTCTTCCAACTAGACTCGAATTCTTGTGAGTAAGCCGCATAAACTCCCTACCTCGCTTAGAATTCCAAATCTTGTGGCATTCTCCTCCGTAGAACTTCCTGGTGAATGTTTAGAAAACTGGAATTTTCAAACAAAATGAGGTTAAACCGGAATCCGATTGTGTTCAATTCATCAACTAAGGCTCAAATTGGTGTGAGCATGTCAGATAAACTCAATAGCTCACTTCATCTTGCAAATTTCGTGAGATTTTCTGATTTCTTTTGCCTTTCAAGGCTTTTTCATAAAGTTGGATCGTTTGGCCTAAATGGCGTGATGATGAAGCCGAATTCTGCACGTTCCTTCCAACTAGACTCGAATTCTTGTGAGTAAGCCGCATAAACTCCCTACCTCGCTTAGAATTCCAAATCTTGTGGCATTCTCCTCCGTAGAACTTCCTGGTGAATGTTTAGAAACCTGGAATTTTCAAACAAAATGAGGTTAAACCGGAATCCGATTGTGTTCAATTCATCAACTAAGGCTCAAATTGGTGTGAGCATATCGGATAAACTCACTAGCTCACTTCATGTTGCAAATTTCGTGAGATTTTCTGATTTCTTTTGCCTTTCAAAGCTTTTTCATAGAGTTGGATCGTTTGGGCAAAATGGCGTGATGATGAAGCCGAATTGTGCACGTTTCTTCCAACTAGACTCGAATTCTTGTGAGTAAGCCGCATAAACTCCCTACCTCGCTTAAAATTTGAAATGTCGTGGCATTCTCCTTCGTAGAGCCTCCCCATGAATATTTAGAAACATGGAACTTTCAAACAAAATGAGGTTAAACCGGAATCCGATTGTGTTCAATTCAACAACTAAGGCTCAAATTGGTGTGAGTATGTCAGATAAACTCAATAGCTCACTTCATCTTGGAAATTTCATGAGGTTTTCTGATTACTTTTGCCTTTCAAAACTTTTTCATAAAGTTGGATAGTTTGGCCAAAATGGCGTGATGATGAAGCCGAATTGTGCACGTTTCTTCCTACTAGACTCAAATTGTTGTGAGTAAGCCGTATAAACTCCCTACCTCGCTTAAATTTCCAAATCTTGTTGCATTCACCTTATTAGAGCCTCCCCGTGAATGTTTAGAAACCTTGAACTTTCAAACAAAATGAGGTTAAACCGGAATCCGATTGTGTTCAAATTCATCATACAAGGCTCAAATTGGCATCAGCATGTCGGATAAACTCACTAGCTCACTTCATGTTGCAAATTTCGTGAGAATTTCTGTTTTCTTTTGCCTTTCATAGCATTTTCATAAAGTTGGACCGTTTGGCTCAAATGGCGTGATGATGAAGCCGAATTGTGCACGTTTCTTCCAACTAGACTCAAATTGTTGTGAGTAAGCCGGATAAACTCCCTTCCTCGCTTAAATTTCCAAAGCTTGTTGCATTCTCCTCCTTAGAGCCTCCCGATGAATGTTTAGAAAACTGGAATTTTCAAGCAAAATGAGGTTAAACCGGAATCCGATTGTGTTCAATTCATCAACTAAGGCTCAAATTGGTGTGAGTATGTCAAATAAACTCAATAGCTCACTTCATGTTGCAAATTTCGTGAGATTTTCTGATTTCTTTTTCCTTTCAATGCTTTTTCATAAAGTTGGACCGTTTGGCCAAAATGGCGTGATGATGAAGCCGAATTGTGCACGTTTCTTCCTACTAGACTCAAATTGTTGTGAGTAAGCCGCATAAACTCCCTACATCGCTTAGAATTCCAAAATCTCTTGGCATTCTCCTCCCTAGAACTTCCTGGTGAATGTTTTGAAACCTGGATCTTTCAAACAAAATGAGGTTAAACCGGAATCCGATTGTGTTCAATTCATCAACTAAGGCTCAAATTGGTGTGAGTATGTCGGATAAACTCAGTAGCTCACTTCGTGTTGCAACTTTTGGTGCGATTTTACGATTTCTTTTGGTTTTCAAAGCTTTTTCATAAAGTTGGACCGTTTGGCCAAAATGGCGAGATGATGAAGCCGAATTGTGCACGTTTCTTCCTACTAGACTCGAATTGTTGTGAGTAAGCCGCATAAACTCCCTACCTCGCTTAGAATTCTAAAATCTTTTGGCATTCTCCTCCCTAGAACTTCCTGGTGAATGTTTAGAAACCTGGAACTTCCGAACAAAATGAGTTTAAAGCGGAATCCGATTATGTTCATTTCATCATACAAAGCTCAAATTGGCATGAGGATGTCGGATAAACTCACTAGCTCACTTCGTGTTGCAAATTTTGGTGAGATTTTCCGATTTCTTTTGCTTTTCAAAGCTTTGTCATAAAGTTGGATAGTTTGGCCAAAATGACGTGATGATGAAGCCGAATTGTGCACGTTTCTTCCTACTAGACTCGAATTGTTGTGAGTAAGCCGCATAAACTCCCTACCTCACTTAGAATTCCAAAATCTTTTGGCATTCTCCTCCCTAGAACTTCCTGGTGAATATTTAGAAACCTGGAACTTTCAAGCAAAATGAGGTTAAACCGGAATTCGAATGTGTTCAATTCATCAACTAAGGCTCAACTTGGTGTGAGTATGTCGGATAAACTCACTAGCTCACTTCATGTTGCAAATTTCGTGAGATTTTCCGATTTCTTTTGCTTTTCAAAGCATTTTCATAAAGTTGGATCGTTTGGCCAAAATGGCGTAATGATGAAGCCGAATTGTGCACGTTTCTTCCTACTAGACTCGAATTGTTATGTGTAAGCCGCATAAACTCCCTACCTCGCTTAGAATTCCAATATCTTTTGGCATTCTCCTCCCTAGAACTTCCTGGTGAATGTTTAGAAATCTGGATCTTTCAAACAAAATGAGGTTAAACCGGAATCCGATTGTGTTCAATTCATCAACTAAGGCTCAAATTGGTGTGAGTATGTCAGATAAACTCAGTAGCTCACTTCGTGTTGCAAATTTTGGTGAGATTTTCCTATTTCTTTTGCTTTTCAAAGCTTTTTCATAAAGTTGGATCGTTTGGCAAAAATGGCGTGATGATTAAGCCGAATTGTGCACGTTTCTTCCTACTAGACTCGAATTGTTGTGAGTAAGCCGCATAAACTCCCTACCTCGCTTAGAATTCCAAAATCTTTTGGCATTCTCCTCCCTAGAACTTCCTGGTGAATGTTTAGAAACCTGGAACTTTCCAACAAAATGAGTTTAAAGCGGAATCCGATTGTAGTCATTTCATCATACGAAGCTCAAATTGGCATGAGGATGTCGGATAAACTCACTAGCTCACTTCGTGTTGCAAATTTTGGTGAGATTTTCCGATTTCTTTTGCTTTTCAATGCTTTTTCGTAAAGTTGGATCGTTTGCCCAAAATGGCGTGATGATGAAGCCGAATTGTGGACGTTTCTTCCAACTGGACTCGACTTGTTGTGAGTAAGCTACATAAACTCCCTACCTCGCTTAAATTTCCAAATCTTGTGGCATTCTCCTCCTTAGAGCCTCCTGGTGAATGTTTAGAAACCTGGAACTTTCAAACAAAATGAGGTTAAACCGGAATCCGAATGTGTTCAATTCATCAACTAAGGCTGAAATTGGTGTTAGTATGTCGGATAAACGCACTAGCTCACTTCATGTTGCAAATTTCGTGAGATTTTCCGATTTCTTTTGCTTTTCGTAGCATTTTCATAACGTTGGATCGTTTGGCCAAAATGGCGTGATGATGAAGCCGAATTGAGCACGTTTCTTCCAACTGGACTCGACTTGTTGTGAGTAAGCTGCATAAACCCCCTAGGTCGCTTAAATTTCCAAATCTTGTTGCATTCTCCTCCTTAGAGCCTCCCGATGAATGTTTAGAAACCTGGAACTTTCAAACAAAATGAGTTTAAAGCGGAATCCGATTGTGTTCATTTCATCATACAAGGCTCAAATTGGCATGAGGATGTCGGATAAACTCACTAGCTCACTTCGTGTTGCAAATTTTGGTGAGATTTTCCGATTTCTTTTGCTTTTCAAAGCTTTTTCATAAAGTTGGATCGTTTGGCCAAAATGGCGTGATGATAAAGCCGAATTGTGCACGTTTCTTCCTACTAGACTCGAATTGTTGTGAGTAAGCCGCATAAACTCCCTACCTCGCTTAGAATTCCAAATCTTGTGGCATTCTCCTCCCTAGAACTTCCTGGTGAATGTTTAGAAACCTGGAATTTTCAAACAAAATGAGGTTAAACCGGAATCCGATTGTGTTCAATTCATCAACTAAGGCTCAAATTGGTGTGAGCATGTCGGATAAACTCACTAGCTCACTTCATGTTGCAAATTTCGTGAGATTTTCTGATTTCTTTTGCCTTTCAAAGCTTTTTCATAAAGTTGGATCGTTTGGGCAAAATGGCGTGATGATGAAGCCGAATTGTGCACGTTTCTTCCAACTAGACTCAAATTGTTGTGAGTAAGCCGTATAAACTCCCTACCTCGCTTAAATTTCTAAATCTTGTTGCATTCTCCTTCTTAGAGCCTCCCCGTGAATGTTTAGAAACCTGGAACTTTCAAACAAAATGAGGTTAAACCGGAATCCGATTGTGTTCAATTCATCAACTAAGGCTCAAATTGGTGTTAGTATGTCGGATAAACGCATTAGCTCACTTTATGTTGGAAATTTCGTGAGATTTTCCGATTTCTTTTGCTTTTCGTGGCATTTTCATAAAGTTGGATCGTTTGACCAAAATGGCGTGATGATGAAGCCGAATTGCGCACGTTTCTTCCTACTAGACTCGAATTGTTGTGAGTAAGCCGCATAAATTCCCTACCTCGCTTAGAATTCCAAAATCTTTTGGCATTCTCCTCCCTAGAACTTCCTGGTGCATGTTTAGAAACCTGGACCTTTCAAACCAAATGAGGTTAAACCGGAATCCGATTGTGTTCATCTCATCAACCTAAGCTCAAATTGGTGTGAGTATGTCGGATAAAAGCACCAGCTCACTTCATGTTGTAAATTTCGTGAGAATTTCTGATTTCTTTTGCCTTTCAAAGCTTTTTCATAAAGTTGGATCGTTTGGCCAAAATGGCGTGATGATGAAGCCGAATTGTGCACGTTTCTTCCTACTAGACTCGAATTGTTGTGAGTAGGCCGCATAAATTCCCTACCTCGCTTAGAATTCCAAAATCTTTTGGCATTCTCCTCCCTAGAACTTCCTGGTGAATGTTTAGAAACCTGGATCTTTCAAACAAAATGAGGTTAAACCGGAATCCAATTGTGT
Organism: Adenanthera pavonina; assembly: GCA_026686845.1. Classification (NCBI taxonomy): domain Eukaryota; kingdom Viridiplantae; phylum Streptophyta; class Magnoliopsida; order Fabales; family Fabaceae; genus Adenanthera; species Adenanthera pavonina. The sequence continues at coordinate 109,947 of JAIVEN010000052.1, forward strand.
TCAATTCATCAACTAAGGCTCAAATTGGTGTGAGCACGTCGGATAAACTCACTAGCTCACTTCATGTTGCAAATTTCGTGAGATTTTTCGATTTTTTTGCCTTTCAAAGCTTTTTCATAGAGTTGGATCGTTTGGCCAAAATGGCGTGATGATGAAGCCGAATTGTGCACGTTTCTTCCTACTAGACTCGAATTGTTGTGAGTAAGCCGCATAAATTCCCTACCTCGCTTAGAATTCCAAAATCTTTTGGCATTCTCCTCCCTAGAACTTCCTGGTGCATATTTAGAAACCTGGACCTTTCAAACCAAATGAGGTTAAACTGGAATCCGATTGTGTTCATCTCATCAACCTAGGCTCAAATTGGTGTGAGTATGTCGGATAAAAGCACCAGCTCACTTCATGTTGCAAATTTCGTGAGATTTTCCGATTTCTTTTGCTTTTCAAAGCTTTTTCATAAAGTTGGATCGTTTGGCCAAAATGGCGTAATGATGAAGCCGAATTGTGCACGTTTCTTCCTACTAGACTCGAATTATTGTGAGTAAGCCGCATAAACTCCCTACCTCGCTTAGACTTCCAAAATCTTTTGGCATTCTCCTCCCTAGAACTTCCTGGTGAATGTTTAGAAACCTGGAACTTTCAAGCAAATGAGGTTAAACCGGAATTCGAATGTGTTCAATTCATCAACTAAGGCTCAACTTGGTGTGAGTATGTCGGATAAACTCACCAGCTCACTTCATGTTGCAAATTTCGTGAGATTTTCTGATTTCTTTTACCTTTCAAAGCTTTTTCATAAAGTTGGATCGTTTGGCCAAAATGGCGTGATGATGAAGCCGAATTGTGCACGTTTCTTCCTACTAGACTCGAATTGTTGTGAGTAAGCCGCATAAACTCCCTACCTCGCTTAGAATTCCAAAATCTTTTGGCATTCTCCTCCCTAGAACTTCCTGGTGAATGTTTAGAAACCTGGAACTTTCAAACAAAATGAGGTTAAACCGGAATCCGATTGTGTTCAATTCATCAACTAAGGCTCAAATTGGCGTGAGCATGTCGGATAAACTCACTAGCTTACTTCATGTTGCAAATTTCATGAGATTTTCTGATTTCTTTTGCCTTTCAAAGCTTTTTCATAAAGTTGGATCGTTTGGTCAAAATGGCGTGATGATGAAGCCGAATTCTGCACGTTTCTTCCTACTAGACTCGAATTGTTGTGAGTAAGCCGTATAAACTCCCTACCTCGCTTAGAATTCCAAATCTTGTGGCATTCTCCTCCCTAGAACTTGCTGGTGAATGTTTAGAAACCTGGAACTTTCAAACAAAATGAGGTTAAACCGAAATGCGATTGTGTTCAATTCATCAACTAAGGCTCAAATTGGTGTGAGTATGTCAGATAAACTCACTAGCTCACTTCATGTTGCAAATTTCGTGAGATTTTCTGATTTCTTTTGCCTTTCAAAGTTTTTTCATGAAGTTGGATCGTTTGGCCAAAATGGCGTGATGATGAGGCCGAGTTATGCACGTTTCTTCCTACTAGACTCGAATTGTTGTGAGTAAGCCGCATAAACTCCCTACCTCGCTTAGAATTCCAAATCTTGTGCCATTCTCCTCCCTAGAACTTCCTGGTAAAAGTTTAGAAACCTGGAATTTTCAAACAAAATGAGGTTAAACCAGAATCCGATTGTGTTCAATTCATCAACTAAGGCTCAAATTGGTGTGAGCATGTCGGATAATCTCACTAGCTCACTTCATGTTGCAAATTTCATGAGATTTTCTGATTTCTTTTGCCTTGCAAAGCTTTTTCATAAAGTTGGATCGTTTGGGCAAAATGGCGTGATGATGAAGCCGAATTGTGCACGTTTCTTCCAACTAGACTCAAATTGTTGTGAGTAAGCCGTATAAACTCCCTACCTCGCTTAAATTTCTAAATCTTGTTGCATTCTCCTTCTTAGAGCCTCCCCGTGAATGTTTAGAAACCTGGAACTTTCAAACAAAATGAGGTTAAACCGGAATCCGATTGTGTTCAATTCATCAACTAAGGCTCAAATTGGTGTTAGTATGTCGGATAAACGCATTAGCTCACTTTATGTTGGAAATTTCGTGAGATTTTCCGATTTCTTTTGCTTTTCGTGGCATTTTCATAAAGTTGGATCGTTTGACCAAAATGGCGTGATGATGAAGCCGAATTGCGCACGTTTCTTCCTACTAGACTCGAATTGTTGTGAGTAAGCCGCATAAATTCCCTACCTCGCTTAGAATTCCAAAATCTTTTGGCATTCTCCTCCCTAGAACTTCCTGGTGCATGTTTAGAAACCTGGACCTTTCAAACCAAATGAGGTTAAACCGGAATCCGATTGTGTTCATCTCATCAACCTAAGCTCAAATTGGTGTGAGTATGTCGGATAAAAGCACCAGCTCACTTCATGTTGTAAATTTCGTGAGAATTTCTGATTTCTTTTGCCTTTCAAAGCTTTTTCATAAAGTTGGATCGTTTGGCCAAAATGGCGTGATGATGAAGCCGAATTGTGCACGTTTCTTCCTACTAGACTCGAATTGTTGTGAGTAGGCCGCATAAATTCCCTACCTCGCTTAGAATTCCAAAATCTTTTGGCATTCTCCTCCCTAGAACTTCCTGGTGAATGTTTAGAAACCTGGATCTTTCAAACAAAATGAGGTTAAACCGGAATCCAATTGTGTTCAATTCATCAACTAAGGCTCAAATTGGTGTGAGCACGTCGGATAAACTCACTAGCTCACTTCATGTTGCAAATTTCGTGAGATTTTTCGATTTTTTTGCCTTTCAAAGCTTTTTCATAGAGTTGGATCGTTTGGCCAAAATGGCGTGATGATGAAGCCGAATTGTGCACGTTTCTTCCTACTAGACTCGAATTGTTGTGAGTAAGCCGCATAAATTCCCTACCTCGCTTAGAATTCCAAAATCTTTTGGCATTCTCCTCCCTAGAACTTCCTGGTGCATATTTAGAAACCTGGACCTTTCAAACCAAATGAGGTTAAACTGGAATCCGATTGTGTTCATCTCATCAACCTAGGCTCAAATTGGTGTGAGTATGTCGGATAAAAGCACCAGCTCACTTCATGTTGCAAATTTCGTGAGATTTTCCGATTTCTTTTGCTTTTCAAAGCTTTTTCATAAAGTTGGATCGTTTGGCCAAAATGGCGTAATGATGAAGCCGAATTGTGCACGTTTCTTCCTACTAGACTCGAATTATTGTGAGTAAGCCGCATAAACTCCCTACCTCGCTTAGACTTCCAAAATCTTTTGGCATTCTCCTCCCTAGAACTTCCTGGTGAATGTTTAGAAACCTGGAACTTTCAAGCAAATGAGGTTAAACCGGAATTCGAATGTGTTCAATTCATCAACTAAGGCTCAACTTGGTGTGAGTATGTCGGATAAACTCACCAGCTCACTTCATGTTGCAAATTTCGTGAGATTTTCTGATTTCTTTTACCTTTCAAAGCTTTTTCATAAAGTTGGATCGTTTGGCCAAAATGGCGTGATGATCAAGCCGAATCGTGCACGTTTCTTCCAACTAGACTCGAATTGTTTTGAGTAAGCCGTATAAACTCCCTACCTCGCTTAAATTTCCAAATCTTGTGGCATTCTCCTCCCTCGAACCTCCTCGTGAATGTTTAGAAACCTGGAATTTTCAAACAAAATGAGGTTAAACCGGAATCCGACTGTGTTCAATTCATCAACTAAGGCTCAAATTGGTGTGAGCATGTCGGATAAACTCACTAGCTCACTTCATGTTGCAAATTTCATGAGATTTTCTGATTTCTTTTGCCTTTCAAAGCTTTTTCATAAAGTTGGATCATTTGGCCAAAATGGCGTGATGATGAAGCCGAATTGTGCACGTTTCTTCCTACTACACTCGAATTGTTGTGAGTAAGCCACATAAACTCCCTACCTCGCTTAGAATTCCAAATCTTGTGGCATTCTCCTCCCTTGAACTTCCTGGTGAATGTTTAGAAACCTGGAACTTTCAAACAAAATGAGGTTAAACCGGAATTCGATTGTGTTCAATTCATCAACTAAGGCTCAACTTGGTGTGAGTATGTCGGATAAACTCACTAGCTCACTTCGTGTTGTAAATTTTGGTGAGATTTTCCGATTTCTTTTGCTTTTCAAAGCATTTTCATAAAGTTGGATCGTTTGGCCAAAGTGGCGTGGTGATGAAGCCGAATTGTGCACGTTTCTTCCTGCTAGACTTGAATTGTTGTGAGTAAGGCGCATAAACTCCCTACCTCGCTTAGAATTTCAAATCTTGTTGCATTCTCCTCCCTAGAACTTCCTGGTGAATGTTTAGAAACCTGGATCTTTCAAACAAAATGAGGTTAAACCGGAATCGGAATGTGTTCAATTCATCATACAAGGCTCAAATTGGCATGAGGATGTCGGATAAACTCAATAGCTCACTTCGTGCTGTAAATTTTGGTGAGATTTTCCGATTTCTTTTGTTTTTCAAAGCATTTTCATAAAGTTGGATCGTTTGGCCAAAATGGCGTGATGATGAAGCCGAATTGTGCACGTTTCTTCCAACTAGACTCGAATTGTTGTGAGTAAGGCGCATAAACTCCCTACCTCGCTTAGAATTCCAAATCTTGTTGCATTCTCCTCCCTAGAACTTGCTGGTGAATGTTTAGAAACCAGGAACTTTCAAACAAAATGAGGTTAAACCGAAATTCGATTGTGTTCAATTCATCAACTAAGGCTCAAATTGGTGTGAGTATGTCAGATAAACTCACAAGCTCACTTCATGTTGCAAATTTCGTGAGATTTTCTGATTTCTTTGCTTTTCGTAGCATTTTCATAAAGTTGGATCGTTTGGCCAAAATGGCGTGATGATGAAGCCGAATTGTGCACGTTTCTTCCTACTAGACTCGAATTGTTGTGAGTAAGCCGCATAAACTCCCTTCCTCGCTTAAATTTCCAAATCTTGTGGCATTCTCCTCCTTAGAGGCTCCTGATTAATGTTTAGAATACTGGAACTTTGAAACAAAATGAGGATAAAGCAGAATCTGATTTTTGTTCATTTAATCAAACAAGGCTCAAATTGGTGTGAGGATGTTGGATAAACACACTAGCTCAATTCATGTTGCAAATTTCATGAGATTTTCAATTTTCATTTGCTTTTCAAAGCATTTATATAAAGTTGGATCGTTTTGGGCAAAATGGCATGATGATGAAGCCGAATTGTGCACGTTTCTTCCAACTAGACTCAAATTGTTGTGAGTAAGCCGTATAAACTCCCTACCTCGCTTAAAATTTGAAATCCTGTGGCATTCTCCTTCTTAGAGCCTCTCCGTGAATGTTTAGAAACCTAGAACTTTCAAACAAAATGATGTTAAACCGGAATCCGATTGTGTTCAATTCATCAACTAAGGCTCAAATTGGTGTTAGTATGTCGGATAAACGCACTAGCTCACTTCATGTTGCAAATTTCGTGAGATTTTCCGATTTCTTTTGCTTTTCGTGGGATTTTCATAAAGTTGGATCGTTTGGCCAAAATGGCGTGATGATGAAGCCGAGTTGTGGACGTTTCTTCCTACTAGACTCGAATTGTTGTGAGTAAGCCGCATAAACTACCTTCCTCGCTTAAATTTCCAAATCTTGTGGCATTCTCCTCCTTAGAGGCTCCTGATTAATGTTTAGAATACTGGAACTTTCAAACAAAATGAGCATAAAGTAGAATCTGATTTTTGTTCATTTAATCAAACAAGGCTCAAATTGGTGTGAGGATGTCGGATAAACACACTAGCTCAATTCATGTTGCAAATTTCATGAGATTTTCTGATTTCTTTTGCCTTTCAAAGCTTTTTCATAAAGTTGGATCGTTTGGCCAAAATGGCGTGATGATGAAGCTGAATTGTGCACGTTTCTTCCTACTACACTCGAATTGTTGTGAGTAAGCCGCATAAACTCCCTACCTCGCTTAGAATTCCAAATCTTGTGGCATTCACCTCCCTTGAACTTCCTGGTGAATGTTTAGAAACCTGGAACTTTCAAACAAAATGAGGTTAAACCGGAATTCGATTGTGTTCAATTCATCAACTAAGGCTCAACTTGGTGTGAGTATGTCGAATAAACTCACTAGCTCACTTCATGTTGCAAATTTCGTGAGATTTTCTCATTTCTTTTGCTTTTCATGGCATTTTCATAAAGTTGGATCGTTTGGCCAAAATGGCGTGATGATGAAGCCGAGTTGTGCACGTTTCTTCCTACTAGACTCGAATTGTTGTGAGTAAGCCGCATAATCTCCCTACCTCGCTTAGAATTCCAAAATCTTTTGGCATTCTCCTCCCTAGAACTTCCTGGTGAATGTTTAGAAACCTGGATCTTTCAAACAAAATGAGGTTAAACCGGAATCTGAATGTGTTCAATTCATCATACAAGGCTCAAATTGGCATGAGGATGTCGGATAAACTCACTAGCTCACTTCGTGTTGTAAATTTTTGGTGAGATTTTCCGATTTCTTTTGTTTTTCAAAGCATTTTCATAAAGTTGGATCGTTTGGCCAAAATGGCGTGATGATGAAGCCGAATTGTGCACGTTTCTTCCAACTAGACTCGAATTATTGTGAGTAAGCCGTATAAACTCCCTACCTCGCTTAGAATTCCAAATCTTGTGGCATTCTCCTCCCTAGAACTTGCTGGTGAATGTTTAGAAACCTGGAACTTTCAAACAAAATGTGGTTAAACCCAAATTCGATTGTGTTCAATTCATCAACTAAGGCTCAAATTGGTGTGAGTATGTCAGATAAACTCAATAGCTCACTTCATCTTGCAAATTTTGTGAGATTTTCTGATTTCTTTTGCCTTTCAAGGCTTTTTCATAAAGTTGGATCGTTTGGCCAAAATGGCGTGATGATGAAGCCGAATTGTGCACGTTTCTTCCTACTAGACTTGAATTGTTGTAAGTAAGCCGTATAAACTCCCTACCTCGCTTAGAATTCCAAATCTTGTGGCATTCTCCTCCCTAGAACTTCCTGGTGAATGTTTAGAAACCTGGAATTTTCAAACAAAATGAGGTTAAACCGGAATCCGATTGTGTTCAATTCATCAACTAAGGCTCAAATTGGCGTGAGCATGTCGGATAAACTCACTAGCTCACTTCATGTTGCAAATTTTGTGAGATTTTCTGATTTCTTTTGCCTTTCAAAGCTTTTTCATAAAGTTGGATCGTTTGGGCAAAATGGCGTGATGATGAAGCCGAATTCTGCACGTTTCTTCCAATTAGACACAAATTGTTGTGAGTAAGCCGTATAAACTCCCTACCTCGCTTAAATTTCCAAATCTTGTTGCATTCTCCTTCTTAGAGCCTCCCCGTGAATGTTTAGAAACCTGGAAATTTCAAACAAAATGAGGTTAAACCGGAATCCGATTGTGTTCAATTCATCAACTAAGGCTCAAATTGGTGTTAGTATGTCGGATAAACGCACTAGCTCACTTCATGTTGGAAATTTCGTGAGATTTTCCGATTTCTTTTGCTTTTCGTGGCATTTTCATAAAGTTGGATCGTTTGGCCAAAATGGCGTGATGATGAAGCCGAATTATGCACGTTTCTTCCTACTAGACTCGAATTGTTGTGAGTAAGCCGCATAAATTCCCTACCTCGCTTAGAATTCCAAAATATTTTGGCACTCTCCTCCCTAGAAATTCCTGGTGAATGTTTAGAAACCTGGATCTTTCAATCAAAATGAGGTTAAACCGGAATCTGATTGTGTTCAATTCATCAACTAAGGCTCAAATTGGTGTGAGCATGTCGGATAAACTCACTAGCTCACTTCATGTTGCAAATTTCGTGAGATTTTCTGATTTCTTTTGCCTTTCAAAGCTTTTTCATAAAGTTGGATCGTTTGGCAAAAATGGCGTGATGATGAAGCCGAATTGTGCACGTTTCTTCCTACTACACTCGAATTGTTGTGAGTAAGCCGCATAAACTCCCTACCTCGCTTAGAATTCCAAATCTTGTGGCATTCTCCTCCCTTGAACTTCCTGGTGAATGTTTAGAAACCTGGAACTTTCAAACAAAATGAGGTTAAACCGGAATTCGATTGTGTTCAATTCATCAACTAAGGCTCAACTTGGTGTGAGTATGTCGGATAAACTCACTAGCTCACTTCATGTTGCAAATTTCGTGAGATTTTCCGATTTCTTTTGCTTTTCAAAGCATTTTCATAAAGTTGGATCGTTTGGCCAAAATGGCGTGGTGATGAAGCCGAATTGTGCACGTTTCTTCCTACTAGACTCGAATTGTTGTGAGTAAGGCGCATAAACTCCCTACCTCGCTTAGAATTTCAAATCTTGTTGCATTCTCCTCCCTAGAACTTCCTGGTGAAGGTTTAGAAACCAGGAACTTTCAAACAAAATGAGGTTAAACCGAAATTCAATTGTGTTAAATTCATCAACTAAGGCTCAAATTGGTGTGAGTATGTCAGATAAACTCACAAGCTCACTTCATGTTGCAAATTTCGTGAGATTTTCTGATTTCTTTGCTTTTCGTAGCATTTTCATAAAGTTGGATCGTTTGGCCAAAATGGCGTGATGATGAAGCCGAATTGTGCACGTTTCTTCCTACTAGACTCGAATTGTTGTGAGTAAGCCGCATAAACTCCCTTCCTCGCTTAAATTTCCAAATCTTGTGGCATTCTCCTCCTTAGAGGCTCCTGATTAATGTTTAGAATACTGGAACTTTGAAACAAAATGAGGATAAAGCAGAATCTGATTTTTGTTCATTTAATCAAACAAGGCTCAAATTAGTGTGAGGATGTTGGATAAACACACTAGCTCAATTCATGTTGCAAATTTCATGAGATTTTCAATTTTCATTTGCTTTTCAAAGCATTTATATAAAGTTGGATCGTTTGGGCAAAATGGCGTGATGATGAAGCCGAATTGTGCACGTTTCTTCCAACTAGACTCAAATTGTTTTGAGTAAGCCGTATAAACTCCCTACCTCGCTTAAAATTTGAAATCCTGTGGCATTCTCCTTCCTAGAGCCTCTCCGTGAATGTTTAGAAACCTAGAACTTTCAAACAAAATGATGTTAAACCGGAATCCGATTGTGTTCAATTCATCAACTAAGGCTCAAATTGGTGTTAGTATGTCGGATAAACGCACTAGCTCACTTCATGTTGCAAATTTCGTGAGATTTTCCGATTTCTTTTGCTTTTCGTGGGATTTTCATAAAGTTGGATCGTTTGGCCAAAATGGCGTGATGATGAAGCCGAGTTGTGCACGTTTCTTCCTACTAGACTCGAATTGTTGTGAGTAAGCCGCATAAACTCCCTACCTCGCTTAGAATTCCAAATCTTGTGGCATTCTCCTCCCTAGAACTTCCTGGTGAATGTTTAGAAACCTGGAACTTTCAAACAAAATGAGGTTAAACAGAAATTCGATTGTGTTCAATTCATCAACTAAGGCTCAAATTGGTGTGAGTATGTCAGATAAACTCACAAGCTCACTTCATGTTGCAAATTTCGTGAGATTTTCTGATTTCTTTGCTTTTCGTAGCATTTTCATAAAGTTGGATCGTTTGGCCAAAATGGCGTGATGATGAAGCCGAATTGTGCACGTTTCTTCCTACTAGACTCGAATTGTTGTGAGTAAGCCGCATAAACTCCCTTCCTCGCTTAAATTTCCAAATCTTGTGGCATTCTCCTCCTTAGAGGCTCCTGATTAATGTTTAGAATACTGGAACTTTCAAACAAAATGAGGATAAAGCAGAATCTGATTTTTGTTCATTTAATCAAACAAGGCTCAAATTGGTGTGAGGATGTCGGATAAACACACTAGCTCAATTCATGTTGCAAATTTCATGAGATTTTCAATTTTCATTTGCTTTTCAAAGCATTTATATAAAGTTGGATCGTTTGGGCAAAATGGCGTGATGATGAAGCCGAATTGTGCACGTTTCTTCCAACTTGACTCAAATTGTTGTGAGTGAGCCGTATAAACTCCCTACCTCGCTTAAAATTTGAAATCCTGTGGCATTCTCCTTCTTAGAGCCTCTCCGTGAATGTTTAGAAACCTAGAACTTTCAAACAAAATGAGGTTAAACCGGAATCCGATTGTGTTCAATTCATCAACTAAGGCTCAAATTGGTGTTAGTATGTCGGATAAACGCACTAGCTCACTTCATGTTGCAAATTTCGTGAGATTTTCCGATTTCTTTTGCTTTTCGTGGGATTTTCATAAAGTTGGATCGTTTGGCCAAAATGGAGTGATGATGAAGCCGAGTTGTGCACGTTTCTTCCTACTAGACTCGAATTGTTGTGAGTAAGCCGCATAAACTCCCTACCTCGCTTAGAATTCCAAATCTTGTGGCATTCTCCTCCCTAGAACTTCCTGGTGAATGTTTAGAAACCTGGAACTTTCAAACAAAATGAGGTTAAACCGGAATTCGATTGTGTTCAATTCATCAACTAAGGCTCAAATTGGTGTGAGTATGTAAGATAAACTCACAAGCTCACTTCATGTTGCAAATTTCGTGAGATTTTCTGATTTCTTTGCTTTTCGTAGCATTTTCATAAAGTTGGATCGTTTGGCCAAAATGGCGTGATGATGAAGCCGAATTGTGCACGTTTCTTCCTACTAGACTCGAATTGTTGTGAGTAAGCCGCATAAACTCCCTTCCTCGCTTAAATTTCCAAATCTTGTGGCATTCTCCTCCTTAGAGGCTCCTGATTAATGTTTAGAATACTGGAACTTTCAAACAAAATGAGGATAAAGCAGAATCTGATTTTTGTTCATTTAATCAAACAAGGCTCAAATTGGTGTGAGGATGTCGGATAAACACACTAGCTCAATTCATGTTGCAAATTTCATGAGATTTTCAATTTTCATTTGCTTTTCAAAGCATTTATATAAAGTTGGATCGTTTGGGCAAAATGGCGTGATGATGAAGCCGAATTGTGCACGTTTCTTCCAACTTGACTCAAATTGTTGTGAGTAAGCCGTATAAACTCCCTACCTCGCTTAAATTTGAAATCCTGTGGCATTCTCCTTCTTAGAGCCTCTCCTTGAATGTTTAGAAACCTAGAACTTTCAAACAAAATGAGGTTAAACCGGAATCCGATTGTGTTCAATTCATCAACTAAGGCTCAAATTGGTGTTAGTATGTCGGATAAACGCACTAGCTCACTTCATGTTGCAAATTTTGTGAGATTTTCCGATTTCTTTTGCTTTTCAAAGTTTTTTCATAAAGTTGGATCGTTTGGCCAAAATGGCGTGATGATGAAGCCGAATTGTGCACGTTTCTTCCTACTACACTCGAATTGTTGTGAGTAAGCCGCATAAACTCCCTACCTCGCTTAGAATTCCAAATCTTGTGGCATTCTCCTCCCTAGAACTTGCTGGTGAATGTTTAGAAACCTTGAACTTTCAAACAAAATGAGGTTAAACCGAAATTCGATTGTGTTCAATTCATCAACTAAGGCTCAAATTGGTGTGAGTATGTCAGATAAACTCACTAGCTCACTTCATGTTGCAAATTTCGTGAGATTTTCTGATTTCTTTGCTTTTCGGAGCTTTTTCATAAAGTTGGATCGTTTGGCCAAAATGGCGTGATGATGAAGCCGAATTGTGCATGTTTCTTCCTACTACATTTGAATTGTTGTGAGTAAGCTGCATAAACTCCCTACCTTGCTTAGAATTCCAAATCTTGTGGCATTCTCCTCCCTAGAACTTCCTGGTGAATGTTTAGAAACCTGGAACTTTCAAACAAAATGAGGTTAAACCGGAATTCGGTTGTGTTCAATTCATCAACTAAGGCTCAACTTGGTGTGAGTATGTCAGATAAACTCACGAGCTCACTTCATGTTGCAAATTTCGTGAGATTTTCCGATTTCTTTTGCTTTTCAAAGCATTTTCATAAAGTTGGATCGTTTGGCCAAAATGGCGTGATGATGAAGCCGAATTGTGCACGTTTCTTCCTACTAGACTCGAATTGTTGTGAGTAAGCCGCATAAATTCCCTACCTCGCTTAGAATTCCAAAATCTTTTGGCATTCTCCTCCCTAGAACTTCCTGGTGAATGTTTAGAAACCTGGATCTTTCAAACAAAATGAGGTTAAACCGGAATCTGAATGTGTTCAATTCATCATACAAGGCTCAAATTGGCATGAGGATGTCGGATAAACTCACTAGCTCACTTCGGGTTGTAAATTTTGGTGAGATTTTACGATTTATTTTGCTTTTCAAAGCATTTTCATAAAGTTGGATTGTTTGGCCAAAATGGCGTGATGATGAAGCCGAATTGTGCACGTTTCTTCCTACTAGACTCGAATTGTTGTGAGTAAGCCGTATAAACTCCCTACCTTGCTTAGAATTCCAAATCTTGTGGCATTGTCCTCCCTAGAACTTCCTGGTGAATGTTTAGAAACCTGGAACTTTCAAACAAAATGAGGTTAAACCCAAATTCGATTGTGTTCAATTCATCAACTAAGGCTCAAATTGGTGTGAGGATGTCCGATAAACTCACTAGCTCACTTCATGTTGCAAATTTCGTGAGATTTTCTGATTTCTTTTGCCTTTCAAAGCTTTTTCATAAAGTTGGATCGTCTGGCCAAAATGGCGTGATGATGAAGCCGATTTGTGCACGTTTCTTCCTACTACACTCGAATTGTTGTGAGTAAGCCGCATAAACTCCCTACCTCGCTTAGAATTCCAAATCTTGTGGCATTCTCCTCCCTAGAACTTGCTGGTGAATGTTTAGAAACCTTGAACTTTCAAACAAAATGAGGTTAAACCGAAATTCGATTGTGTTCAATTCATCAACTAAGGCTCAAATTGGTGTGAGTATGTCAGATAAACTCACTAGCTCACTTCATGTTGCAAATTTCGTGAGATTTTCTGATTTCTTTGCTTTTCGGAGCTTTTTCATAAAGTTGGATCGTTTGGCCAAAATGGCGTGATGATGAAGCCGAATTGTGCATGTTTCTTCCTACTACATTTGAATTGTTGTGAGTAAGCTGCATAAACTCCCTACCTTGCTTAGAATTCCAAATCTTGTGGCATTCTCCTCCCTAGAACTTCCTGGTGAATGTTTAGAAACCTGGAACTTTCAAACAAAATGAGGTTAAACCGGAATTCGGTTGTGTTCAATTCATCAACTAAGGCTCAACTTGGTGTGAGTATGTCAGATAAACTCACGAGCTCACTTCATGTTGCAAATTTCGTGAGATTTTCCGATTTCTTTTGCTTTTCAAAGCATTTTCATAAAGTTGGATCGTTTGGCCAAAATGGCGTGATGATGAAGCCGAATTGTGCACGTTTCTTCCTACTAGACTCGAATTGTTGTGAGTAAGCCGCATAAATTCCCTACCTCGCTTAGAATTCCAAAATCTTTTGGCATTCTCCTCCCTAGAACTTCCTGGTGAATGTTTAGAAACCTGGATCTTTCAAACAAAATGAGGTTAAACCGGAATCTGAATGTGTTCAATTCATCATACAAGGCTCAAATTGGCATGAGGATGTCGGATAAACTCACTAGCTCACTTCGGGTTGTAAATTTTGGTGAGATTTTACGATTTATTTTGCTTTTCAAAGCATTTTCATAAAGTTGGATTGTTTGGCCAAAATGGCGTGATGATGAAGCCGAATTGTGCACGTTTCTTCCTACTAGACTCGAATTGTTGTGAGTAAGCCGTATAAACTCCCTACCTTGCTTAGAATTCCAAATCTTGTGGCATTGTCCTCCCTAGAACTTCCTGGTGAATGTTTAGAAACCTGGAACTTTCAAACAAAATGAGGTTAAACCCAAATTCGATTGTGTTCAATTCATCAACTAAGGCTCAAATTGGTGTGAGGATGTCCGATAAACTCACTAGCTCACTTCATGTTGCAAATTTCGTGAGATTTTCTGATTTCTTTTGCCTTTCAAAGCTTTTTCATAAAGTTGGATCGTCTGGCCAAAATGGCGTGATGATGAAGCCGATTTGTGCACGTTTCTTCCTACTACACTCGAATTGTTGTGAGTAAGCCGCATAAACTCCCTACCTCGCTTAGAATTCCAAATCTTGTGGCATTCTCCTCCCTTGAACTTCCTGGTGAATGTTTAGAAACCTGGAACTTTCAAACAAAATGAGGTTAAACCGGAATTCGATTGTGTTCAATTCATCAACTAAGGCTCAACTTGGTGTGAGTATGTCGGATAAACTCACTAGCTCACTTCATGTTGCAAATTTCGTGAGATTTTCTGATTTCTTTTGCCTTTTAAAGCTTTTTCATAAAGTTGGATCGTTTGGCCAAAATGGCGTGATGATGAAGCCAAATTGTGCACATTTCTTCCTACTAGACTCGAATTGTTGTGAGTAAGCCGTATAAACTCCCTACCTCGCTTAGAATTCGAAATCTTGTGGCATTCTCCTCCTTAGAACTTCCTGGTGAATGTTTAGAAACCTGGAAATTTTAAACAAAATGAGGTTAAACCGGAATCCGATTGTGTTCAATTCATCAACTAAGGCTCAAATTGGTGAGAGCAAGTCGGATAAACTCACTAGCTCACTTCATGTTGCAAATTTCGTGAGATTTTCTGATTTCTTTTGCCTTTCAAAGCTTTTTCATAAAGTTGGATCGTTTGGCCAAAATGGCGTGATGATGAAGCCGAATTGTGCAACTTTCTTCCTACTACATTTGAATTGTTGTGAGTAAGCTGCATAAACTCCCTACCTTACTTAGAATTCCAAATCTTGTGGCATTCTCCTCCCTAGAACTTCCTTGTGAATGTTTAGAAACCTGGAACTTTCAAACAAAATGAGGTGAAACCGGAATTCGGTTGTGTTCAATTCATCAACTAAGGCTCAACTTGGTGTGAGTATGTCGGATAAACTCTCGAGCTCACTTC
>JAIVEN010000053.1:2500-5000 GCA_026686845.1 Adenanthera pavonina
TTGGCTCGGTGTAGGCAACGGCTCCAACAATCCTGCGGGAAGTTGGTTGTCCACCTTGTCTTGTTGGCACACAAGACAAGTCTTCACATAGGCCTCGACGTCATCCCTCATGTGAGGCCAGTAGTAGGCAGCTTCCAACAATGCCAACGTCCGCCTCTGTCCTGGATGACCAGCCCACTTGGAGTCATGACACTCCCTGATCAACTCCTTCCTTAAGTTGTCCCACTTAGGAACAAAGAGTCTCCTTCCCGCAGTATAGAGGAGTTCATCCTCGGACCAAAACCTCTTGGTCTTTCCCTCCTTAGCCAAATCCACAAGCTGCTGGGCTAAGGGGTCTTGAGCAATGCCTTGCTTGATCTTGCTGATCAAGTCCCCACTGGCTTGGCTGATGGCAGCTAGTTCAGCCTTCCTGCTCAAGGCATCAGCAACAACATTGGCTGTTCCTGGCTTGTATTCCAACACATAATCAAACTCAGCCAGGAAATCTTGCCACCTTGCTTGCTTAGGGGAGAGCTTCTTCTGCCTCTGGAAGTAGCTGGTGGCCACATTGTCCGTCTTGATCACGAACTGTGCCCCTAGCAAGTAATGTCTCCAAGTGCGCAAGCAATGAACCACGGCCGTCATCTCTTTCTCCTGGACCGTGTACCGCCTCTCGGTATCATTGAGCTTGCGACTCTCAAAAGCAATCGGATGCCTCTCTTGCATTAGGACCCCTCCTATAGCGAAGTCAGAGGCATCGGTGTGCACCTCAAATGGCTTAGTGAAATCCGGGAGGGCCAATACGGGTTCCTCGGTTACTGCCATCTTAAGCCCCTCAAAGGCTTTCTGGCATTCCCCGGTCCACACCCATGGCTTGTTCTTCTTTAATAACTCCGTAAGAGGTGCTGCTCTAGCGGAGTAGCCCTTGATGAACCGCCTATAGTAGTTAACCAGTCCAAGGAAAGACCTCAACTCTGTCACTCGAGTTGGGGGATCCCACTCCTTGATAGCTTGAACCTTCCTCCCGTCCATGCGCAAGGTTCCTTGAGCTATGACGTGCCCAAGGAAGTTCACTTCTTCCCTCGCGAAGGAACACTTCTCCTTTTTCACATATAGCTCATTCTCACGCAGGGTCTTGAATACGGCTCGTAGGTGCTCGGCATGCTCCTCCAAAGAGTTGCTATAGACCACAATGTCATCCAAGTATACCACCACGAATCGATCAAGATACGGATGGAAGATCTTATTCATGAGAGTGCAGAATGTGGCCGGTGCATTGGTCAACCCAAAAGGCATTACCAACCACTCGAAAGACCCGTAACGTGTGACACAGGTAGTCTTGGGTTCATCTCCTTCGGCAATCCGAACTTGATGATACCCTGACCTCAAGTCCAGCTTGGAGAAGTACCTTGCCTTTCCCAACCTGTCAAATAGATCAGCTATCAGGGGAATAGGATACTTGTTCTTGATCGTTACCTTATTTAGAGCCCGGTAGTCGATACATAGCCGCAATGATCCATCTTGCTTCTTCTGGAACAAGACCGGTGCTCCATAAGGTGCCTTGGATGGTTGGATTGATCCAGCATCGATCAACTCCTTTAGTTGCTTTCGCAACTCTTCCAACTCAGGCGGTGCCATCCTGTAAGGTGCCATGGCAGGTGGCTTAGCTCCCGGTTCTAGCTCGATCCTGTGATCTACCTCCCGACGAGGTGGGAGCTTCTTTGGTAGCTCCGGTGGCATCATATCACGGTTCTCCTCAAGAACCTGCTGGATGACTGAGGGAAGTTCTTCACGCATCTCCTCCCCTAGGTCCACCTCCTTCAAGGCTGCCAGGTAGGTAACTTCTCCCTTCTTGAAGCCCTTCTTCAGTTGCATAGCTGACAATTGATTCCTGCTAGGCCCACTTGTTGCAGGTATCATCGCAGCAACACCTTGATCTAGAACACACAAGGCATTGAAGTGGGGCATCGGGAAAATGTTATGCTTCCTCATGAATTCCTGGCCAAGGACCACTTTGTAGTCATCCATTGTAGCGACCGTGAAATCTGCCTTGCCACTCCAAGATCCCAAGCACAACTCAACCCCTTGAGCTATGCCATGAATAGGTTTAGGAGGAGAGTTGACAGCCTTCATCATTCCTCCTCCAGCCGCAACCTTGAGACCAATCCTCTTGGCCTCCTCTGGGGTGATGAAGTTGTTGCCTGCCCCAGTATCCACCATGGTTGAGACAAGTTTCCCATTCAACTTGGCCTCAATGTACATCAACCCTGTACTCTTGGTAGGCGTGGGCGTAGGCTTGAACTTCAAGGCATTGAGTAACCGGAGAGAACCCAACTCCGTACTCCCTTCTGCCTGGGCCTCTTGTTCCTCCACTATGGCTGCCAAGCTCCCTAGCTTCGGGCAGTCCTTCATGCGGTGAGGACCCTTGCACACAAAACAACTGATGTTGCTGTTGGAGTTCTTCTTCTGGTCATACTTCTTTTGCGGTGCCTTGTTGTCTCCACCCTTGCCTTTGTCTCCC
>JAIVEN010000053.1:10000-12500 GCA_026686845.1 Adenanthera pavonina
ATTGGCCCACACAAAAAGGTAGGTGGGTGTCGAGCCGACGCACTGCCCGCCAGCGGACGAGGGGAAATCCGGTGCACGCGAGGGGGGAGGGACAAGCCGATTCCGAGATGTCGTGGGGGAGGGACCGCTCCGAGTTGCGCACGCGCGCGTACGGGGCGCACACGCATGCGAGAGGCACTACCGGGTCGCACCAACCGCCCCACGTGCAAGGGACTTCCCCACGGCCGCAAGCTTATCAAACAGCACGTATTGGCCCACACAAAAAGGTAGGTGGGTGTCGGGCCGACGCACTGCCCGCCAGCGGACGAGGGGAAATCCGGTGCACGCGAGGGGGGAGGGACAAGCCGATTCCGAGATGTCGTGGGGGAGGGACCGTTCCGAGTTGCGCACGCGCGCGTACGGGGCGCACACGCATGCGAGAGGCACTACCGGGTCGCACCAACCGCCCCACGTGCAAGGGACTTCCCCACGGCCGCAAGCTTATCAAACAGCACGTATTGGCCCACACAAAAAGGTAGGTGGGTGTCGAGCCGACGCACTGCCCGCCAGCGGACGAGGGGAAATCCGGTGCACGCGAGGGGGGAGGGACAAGCCGATTCCGAGATGTCGTGGGGGAGGGACCGTTCCGAGTTGCGCACGCGCGCGTACGGGGCGCACACGCATGCGAGAGGCACTACCGCGTCGCACCAACCGCCCCACGTGCAAGGGACTTCCCCACGGCCGCAAGCTTATCAAACAGCACGTATTGGCCCACACAAAAAGGTAGGTGGGTGTCGAGCCGACGCACTGCCCGCCAGCGGACGAGGGGAAATCCGGTGCACGCGAGGGGGGAGGGACAAGCCGATTCCGAGATGTCGTGGGGGAGGGACCGTTCCGAGTTGCGCACGCGCGCGTACGGGGCGCACACGCATGCGAGAGGCACTACCGGGTCGCACCAACCGCCCCACGTGCAAGGGACTTCCCCACGGCCGCAAGCTTATCAAACAGCACGTATTGGCCCACACAAAAAGGTAGGTGGGTGTCGAGCCGACGCACTGCCCGCCAGCGGACGAGGGGAAATCCGGTGCACGCGAGGGGGGAGGGACAATCCGATTCCGAGATGTCAAGGGGGAGGGACCGTTCCGAGTTGCGCACGCGCGCGTACGGGGCGCACACGCATACGCGATGCCAACCCACCGAATGTGGGGAGACCCCTGCAACATGGCCGACAAAATGGAAAACCACGCGCGGGTTGAACCACCGGTAACACTCAAGAACCCCTTAATACGCGTCTCCATCCATCACAATCGAAATCCCACACAATTTAAGGGGTTCACCGGAAAACTCGCCGGAAAACTCACCGGGAAAGTCACCGGAAAGTTCGCCGGAAGTTGGCCGGAAAGTGTCACCGGCGGTCCGCCGGCCGGCGGCCATGGTGGTCGCCGGCGAGCCATAGTGGGGGGTGGTCCAAGGGGGGGCAAGGACCATGCCATGTTAGGGACCATGTATGTTAGGGACCATGTGAGCAAGGGACCAAGTCATGTTGGGGGGGGGGGGGGTAGGGGGGGGCTCCCCTATATATGCAATACACACATTTTCCCATCCGCCAGGAACAACCATCAATTTTCGTGAGAAACGAATGGCCATAACTTGAGCTAGAGATCGAATTTTTGCGCGATTTTTTGCAGGATTCTTAGGGATGATATGAGGATGCTAACCACCAAGTTTCATAATTTTTGGACACCCACAGAATATCTTAGGAATTTTTAACCGAAAAAAATGGTGCGGCCTCCACGGGCCGCCACGGGTGGCGGCTCGGGTGGCCGGACCCCTGGGCATGTTCCTCTGGTTGAGTACCAACTACTGAAACAAGAAAATCGCAAATGGAACGAGTAGATTTAAATTTGGTACGGGTGCAACTTTTTGTGCAGTTCTGCGTCGTCAACCTGACTGGTTCAGGACTGGTTCAGGACCTGCTCGCGCGCCCACCAGGACCTGCTCACGCGCGCACCAGGACCTGCTCACGAGCAAGTCCAGGCATGTACCAGGACCTGTCCAGGCATGTACCAGGACCTGCCCAGGCATGTACCAGGACCTGCCTTGGACTGGTTCAGGCTGCTCACGGGCATGTACCGGGACCTGTTCTGGGCTTGCCCGGGCACGTTCCGGGGCTTGCCCGGGCACGTTCCGGGACTTGCCCGGGCACGTTCCGGGACTTGTTTGGGGCTTGCCCGGGCATGATCCGGGACTTGTTCGGGGCTTGCCCGGGGTTGATCCGGGACTTGCTCGGGGCTTGCCCGGGCACGTACCGGGACTTGTTCGGGGCGTGTTCCGGGACTTGCCCGGGCATGATCCGGGACTTGCTCGGGACTTGCGCGGCCATGTTCCGGGACTTGCTCGGGGCTTGCCCGGGACTTGTTCGGGGCGTGTTCCGGGCCTTGTTCGGGGCTTGCGCGGGCATGTTCCGGGGCTTGCCCGGGCATGATCCGGGACTTGTTCGGGGCTTGCCCGGGCATGATCC
>JAIVEN010000053.1:27500-30000 GCA_026686845.1 Adenanthera pavonina
CCCACACAAAAAGGTAGGTGGGTGTCGAGCCGACGCACTGCCCGCCAGCGGACGAGGGGAAATCCGGTGCACGCGAGGGGGGAGGGACAAGCCGATTCCGAGATGTCGTGGGGGAGGGACCGTTCCGAGTTGCGCACGCGCGCGTACGGGGCGCACACGCATGCGAGAGGCACTACCGGGTCGCACCAACCGCCCCACGTGCAAGGGACTTCCCCACGGCCGCAAGCTTATCAAACAGCACGTATTGGCCCACACAAAAAGGTAGGTGGGTGTCGAGCCGACGCACTGCCCGCCAGCGGACGAGGGGAAATCCGGTGCACGCGAGGGGGGAGGGACAAGCCGATTCCGAGATGTCGTGGGGGAGGGACCGCTCCGAGTTGCGCACGCGCGCGTACGGGGCGCACACGCATGCGAGAGGCACTACCGGGTCGCACCAACCGCCCCACGTGCAAGGGACTTCCCCACGGCCGCAAGCTTATCAAACAGCACGTATTGGCCCACACAAAAAGGTAGGTGGGTGTCGGGCCGACGCACTGCCCGCCAGCGGACGAGGGGAAATCCGGTGCACGCGAGGGGGGAGGGACAAGCCGATTCCGAGATGTCGTGGGGGAGGGACCGTTCCGAGTTGCGCACGCGCGCGTACGGGGCGCACACGCATGCGAGAGGCACTACCGGGTCGCACCAACCGCCCCACGTGCAAGGGACTTCCCCACGGCCGCAAGCTTATCAAACAGCACGTATTGGCCCACACAAAAAGGTAGGTGGGTGTCGAGCCGACGCACTGCCCGCCAGCGGACGAGGGGAAATCCGGTGCACGCGAGGGGGGAGGGACAAGCCGATTCCGAGATGTCGTGGGGGAGGGACCGTTCCGAGTTGCGCACGCGCGCGTACGGGGCGCACACGCATGCGAGAGGCACTACCGCGTCGCACCAACCGCCCCACGTGCAAGGGACTTCCCCACGGCCGCAAGCTTATCAAACAGCACGTATTGGCCCACACAAAAAGGTAGGTGGGTGTCGAGCCGACGCACTGCCCGCCAGCGGACGAGGGGAAATCCGGTGCACGCGAGGGGGGAGGGACAAGCCGATTCCGAGATGTCGTGGGGGAGGGACCGTTCCGAGTTGCGCACGCGCGCGTACGGGGCGCACACGCATGCGAGAGGCACTACCGGGTCGCACCAACCGCCCCACGTGCAAGGGACTTCCCCACGGCCGCAAGCTTATCAAACAGCACGTATTGGCCCACACAAAAAGGTAGGTGGGTGTCGAGCCGACGCACTGCCCGCCAGCGGACGAGGGGAAATCCGGTGCACGCGAGGGGGGAGGGACAATCCGATTCCGAGATGTCAAGGGGGAGGGACCGTTCCGAGTTGCGCACGCGCGCGTACGGGGCGCACACGCATACGCGATGCCAACCCACCGAATGTGGGGAGACCCCTGCAACATGGCCGACAAAATGGAAAACCACGCGCGGGTTGAACCACCGGTAACACTCAAGAACCCCTTAATACGCGTCTCCATCCATCACAATCGAAATCCCACACAATTTAAGGGGTTCACCGGAAAACTCGCCGGAAAACTCACCGGGAAAGTCACCGGAAAGTTCGCCGGAAGTTGGCCGGAAAGTGTCACCGGCGGTCCGCCGGCCGGCGGCCATGGTGGTCGCCGGCGAGCCATAGTGGGGGGTGGTCCAAGGGGGGGCAAGGACCATGCCATGTTAGGGACCATGTATGTTAGGGACCATGTGAGCAAGGGACCAAGTCATGTTGGGGGGGGGGGGGTAGGGGGGGCTCCCCTATATATGCAATACACACATTTTCCCATCCGCCAGGAACAACCATCAATTTTCGTGAGAAACGAATGGCCATAACTTGAGCTAGAGATCGAATTTTTGCGCGATTTTTTGCAGGATTCTTAGGGATGATATGAGGATGCTAACCACCAAGTTTCATAATTTTTGGACACCCACAGAATATCTTAGGAATTTTTAACCGAAAAAAATGGTGCGGCCTCCACGGGCCGCCACGGGTGGCGGCTCGGGTGGCCGGACCCCTGGGCATGTTCCTCTGGTTGAGTACCAACTACTGAAACAAGAAAATCGCAAATGGAACGAGTAGATTTAAATTTGGTACGGGTGCAACTTTTTGTGCAGTTCTGCGTCGTCAACCTGACTGGTTCAGGACTGGTTCAGGACCTGCTCGCGCGCGCACCAGGACCTGCTCACGCGCGCACCAGGACCTGCTCACGAGCAAGTCCAGGCATGTACCAGGACCTGTCCAGGCATGTACCAGGACCTGCCCAGGCATGTACCAGGACCTGCCTTGGACTGGTTCAGGCTGCTCACGGGCATGTACCGGGACCTGTTCTGGGCTTGCCCGGGCACGTTCCGGGGCTTGCCCGGGCACGTTCCGGGACTTGCCCGGGCACGTTCCGGGACTTGTTTGGGGCTTGCCCGGGCATGATCCGGGACTTGTTCGGGGCTTGCCCGGGGTTGATCCGGG
>JAIVEN010000053.1:62500-65000 GCA_026686845.1 Adenanthera pavonina
GGGACAAGCCGATTCCGAGATGTCGTGGGGGAGGGACCGTTCCGAGTTGCGCACGCGCGCGTACGGGGCGCACACGCATGCGAGAGGCACTACCGGGTCGCACCAACCGCCCCACGTGCAAGGGACTTCCCCACGGCCGCAAGCTTATCAAACAGCACGTATTGGCCCACACAAAAAGGTAGGTGGGTGTCGAGCCGACGCACTGCCCGCCAGCGGACGAGGGGAAATCCGGTGCACGCGAGGGGGGAGGGACAATCCGATTCCGAGATGTCAAGGGGGAGGGACCGTTCCGAGTTGCGCACGCGCGCGTACGGGGCGCACACGCATACGCGATGCCAACCCACCGAATGTGGGGAGACCCCTGCAACATGGCCGACAAAATGGAAAACCACGCGCGGGTTGAACCACCGGTAACACTCAAGAACCCCTTAATACGCGTCTCCATCCATCACAATCGAAATCCCACACAATTTAAGGGGTTCACCGGAAAACTCGCCGGAAAACTCACCGGGAAAGTCACCGGAAAGTTCGCCGGAAGTTGGCCGGAAAGTGTCACCGGCGGTCCGCCGGCCGGCGGCCATGGTGGTCGCCGGCGAGCCATAGTGGGGGGTGGTCCAAGGGGGGGCAAGGACCATGCCATGTTAGGGACCATGTATGTTAGGGACCATGTGAGCAAGGGACCAAGTCATGTTGGGGGGGGGGGGGTAGGGGGGGGCTCCCCTATATATGCAATACACACATTTTCCCATCCGCCAGGAACAACCATCAATTTTCGTGAGAAACGAATGGCCATAACTTGAGCTAGAGATCGAATTTTTGCGCGATTTTTTGCAGGATTCTTAGGGATGATATGAGGATGCTAACCACCAAGTTTCATAATTTTTGGACACCCACAGAATATCTTAGGAATTTTTAACCGAAAAAAATGGTGCGGCCTCCACGGGCCGCCACGGGTGGCGGCTCGGGTGGCCGGACCCCTGGGCATGTTCCTCTGGTTGAGTACCAACTACTGAAACAAGAAAATCGCAAATGGAACGAGTAGATTTAAATTTGGTACGGGTGCAACTTTTTGTGCAGTTCTGCGTCGTCAACCTGACTGGTTTAGGACTGGTTCAGGACCTGCTCGCGCGCGCACCAGGACCTGCTCACGCGCGCACCAGGACCTGCTCACGAGCAAGTCCAGGCATGTACCAGGACCTGCCCAGGCATGTACCAGGACCTGCCTTGGACTGGTTCAGGCTGCTCACGGGCATGTACCGGGACCTGTTCTGGGCTTGCCCGGGCACGTTCCGGGGCTTGCCCGGGCACGTTCCGGGACTTGCCCGGGCACGTTCCGGGACTTGTTTGGGGCTTGCCCGGGCATGATCCGGGACTTGTTCGGGGCTTGCCCGGGGTTGATCCGGGACTTGCTCGGGGCTTGCCCGGGCACGTACCGGGACTTGTTCGGGGCGTGTTCCGGGACTTGCCCGGGCATGATCCGGGACTTGCTCGGGACTTGCGCGGCCATGTTCCGGGACTTGCTCGGGGCTTGCCCGGGACTTGTTCGGGGCGTGTTCCGGGCCTTGTTCGGGGCTTGCGCGGGCATGTTCCGGGGCTTGCCCGGGCATGATCCGGGACTTGTTCGGGGCTTGCCCGGGCATGATCCGGGACTTGCTCGGGGCTGATCCGGGACTTGTTCGGGGCTTGCCCGGGCATGATCCGGGACTTGTTCGGGGCATGCCCGGGCATGATCCGGGACTTGCTCGGGACTTGCGCGGGCATGTTCCGGGACTTGCTCGGGGCTTGCCCGGGACTTGTTCGGGGCGTGTTCCGGGACTTGCCCGGGCATGATCCGGGACTTGCGCGGGCATGTTCCGGGACTTGCCCGGGGTTGATCCGGGACTTGTTCGGGGGCATGATCCGGGACTTGCTCGGGACTTGCGCGGGCATGTTCCGGGACTTGCTCGGGGCTTGCCCGGGACTTGTTCGGGGCGTGCCCGGGCATGATCCGGGACTTGCTCGGGGCTTGCGCGGGGCTTGCCCGGGACTTGTTCGGGGCTTGCGCGGGCATGTTCCGGGACTTGCCCGGGGTTGATCCGGGGCTTGCCCGGGCATGATCCGGGACTTGTTCGGGCCTTGACCGGGGCACGTGCCGGGACTTGCGCGGGCATGTTCCGGGACTTGCTCGGGGCTTGCCCGGGACTTGTTCGGGGCGTGCCCGGGCATGATCCGGGACTTGCTCGGGGCTTGCGCGGGGCTTGCCCGGGACTTGTTCGGGGCTTGCGCGGGCATGTTCCGGGACTTGCCCGGGGTTGATCCGGGGCTTGTTCGGGGCATGATCCGGGACTTGTTCGGGCCTTGCCCTGGCACGTTCCGGGACTTTCTCGGGGCTTTCCCGTGCACGTTCCGGCGCCCGTTCAGGGCTCCCCCCTGCCACAACCTGGGCTACAGATCGAGTTCGCGCACAATCTTTTGCGGGCGCCCAGCACGTGGGGTGTGGATGCAGCCTGCCAAGTTTGGT
>JAIVEN010000053.1:85000-87500 GCA_026686845.1 Adenanthera pavonina
CCGCCAGCGGACGAGGGGAAATCCGGTGCACGCGAGGGGGGAGGGACAAGCCGATTCCGAGATGTCGTGGGGGAGGGACCGTTCCGAGTTGCGCACGCGCGCGTACGGGGCGCACACGCATGCGAGAGGCACTACCGCGTCGCACCAACCGCCCCACGTGCAAGGGACTTCCCCACGGCCGCAAGCTTATCAAACAGCACGTATTGGCCCACACAAAAAGGTAGGTGGGTGTCGAGCCGACGCACTGCCCGCCAGCGGACGAGGGGAAATCCGGTGCACGCGAGGGGGGAGGGACAAGCCGATTCCGAGATGTCGTGGGGGAGGGACCGTTCCGAGTTGCGCACGCGCGCGTACGGGGCGCACACGCATGCGAGAGGCACTACCGGGTCGCACCAACCGCCCCACGTGCAAGGGACTTCCCCACGGCCGCAAGCTTATCAAACAGCACGTATTGGCCCACACAAAAAGGTAGGTGGGTGTCGAGCCGACGCACTGCCCGCCAGCGGACGAGGGGAAATCCGGTGCACGCGAGGGGGGAGGGACAATCCGATTCCGAGATGTCAAGGGGGAGGGACCGTTCCGAGTTGCGCACGCGCGCGTACGGGGCGCACACGCATACGCGATGCCAACCCACCGAATGTGGGGAGACCCCTGCAACATGGCCGACAAAATGGAAAACCACGCGCGGGTTGAACCACCGGTAACACTCAAGAACCCCTTAATACGCGTCTCCATCCATCACAATCGAAATCCCACACAATTTAAGGGGTTCACCGGAAAACTCGCCGGAAAACTCACCGGGAAAGTCACCGGAAAGTTCGCCGGAAAGTTCGCCGGAAAGTGTCACCGGCGGTCCGCCGGCCGGCGGCCATGGTGGTCGCCGGCGAGCCATAGTGGGGGGTGGTCCAAGGGGGGGCAAGGACCATGCCATGTTAGGGACCATGTATGTTAGGGACCATGTGAGCAAGGGACCAAGTCATGTTGGGGGGGGGGGGGGTAGGGGGGGGCTCCCCTACATATGCAATACACACATTTTCCCATCCGCCAGGAACAACCATCAATTTTCGTGAGAAACGAATGGCCATAACTTGAGCTAGAGATCGAATTTTTGCGCGATTTTTTGCAGGATTCTTAGGGATGATATGAGGATGCTAACCACCAAGTTTCATAATTTTTGGACACCCACAGAATATCTTAGGAATTTTTAACCGAAAAAAATGGTGCGGCCTCCACGGGCCGCCACGGGTGGCGGCTCGGGTGGCCGGACCCCTGGGCATGTTCCTCTGGTTGAGTACCAACTACTGAAACAAGAAAATCGCAAATGGAACGAGTAGATTTAAATTTGGTACGGGTGCAACTTTTTGTGCAGTTCTGCGTCGTCAACCTGACTGGTTCAGGACTGGTTCAGGACCTGCTCGCGCGCGCACCAGGACCTGCTCACGCGCGCACCAGGACCTGCTCACGAGCAAGTCCAGGCATGTACCAGGACCTGTCCAGGCATGTACCAGGACCTGCCCAGGCATGTACCAGGACCTGCCTTGGACTGGTTCAGGCTGCTCACGGGCATGTACCGGGACCTGTTCTGGGCTTGCCCGGGCACGTTCCGGGGCTTGCCCGGGCACGTTCCGGGACTTGCCCGGGCACGTTCCGGGACTTGTTTGGGGCTTGCCCGGGCATGATCCGGGACTTGTTCGGGGCTTGCCCGGGGTTGATCCGGGACTTGCTCGGGGCTTGCCCGGGCACGTACCGGGACTTGTTCGGGGCGTGTTCCGGGACTTGCCCGGGCATGATCCGGGACTTGCTCGGGACTTGCGCGGCCATGTTCCGGGACTTGCTCGGGGCTTGCCCGGGACTTGTTCGGGGCGTGTTCCGGGCCTTGTTCGGGGCTTGCGCGGGCATGTTCCGGGGCTTGCCCGGGCATGATCCGGGACTTGTTCGGGGCTTGCCCGGGCATGATCCGGGACTTGTTCGGGGCATGCCCGGGCATGATCCGGGACTTGCTCGGGACTTGCGCGGGCATGTTCCGGGACTTGCTCGGGGCTTGCCCGGGACTTGTTCGGGGCGTGTTCCGGGACTTGCCCGGGCATGATCCGGGACTTGCGCGGGCATGTTCCGGGACTTGCCCGGGGTTGATCCGGGACTTGTTCGGGGGCATGATCCGGGACTTGCTCGGGACTTGCGCGGGCATGTTCCGGGACTTGCTCGGGGCTTGCCCGGGACTTGTTCGGGGCGTGCCCGGGCATGATCCGGGACTTGCTCGGGGCTTGCGCGGGGCTTGCCCGGGACTTGTTCGGGGCTTGCGCGGGCATGTTCCGGGACTTGCCCGGGGTTGATCCGGGGCTTGCCCGGGCATGATCCGGGACTTGTTCGGGCCTTGACCGGGGCACGTGCCGGGACTTGCGCGGGCATGTTCCGGGACTTGCTCGGGGCTTGCCCGGGACTTGTTCGGGGCGTGCCCGGGCATGATCCGGGACTTGCTCGGGGCTTGCGCGGGGCTTGC
>JAIVEN010000053.1:107500-110000 GCA_026686845.1 Adenanthera pavonina
GGGAGGGACAAGCCGATTCCGAGATGTCGTGGGGGAGGGACCGCTCCGAGTTGCGCACGCGCGCGTACGGGGCGCACACGCATGCGAGAGGCACTACCGGGTCGCACCAACCGCCCCACGTGCAAGGGACTTCCCCACGGCCGCAAGCTTATCAAACAGCACGTATTGGCCCACACAAAAAGGTAGGTGGGTGTCGGGCCGACGCACTGCCCGCCAGCGGACGAGGGGAAATCCGGTGCACGCGAGGGGGGAGGGACAAGCCGATTCCGAGATGTCGTGGGGGAGGGACCGTTCCGAGTTGCGCACGCGCGCGTACGGGGCGCACACGCATGCGAGAGGCACTACCGCGTCGCACCAACCGCCCCACGTGCAAGGGACTTCCCCACGGCCGCAAGCTTATCAAACAGCACGTATTGGCCCACACAAAAAGGTAGGTGGGTGTCGAGCCGACGCACTGCCCGCCAGCGGACGAGGGGAAATCCGGTGCACGCGAGGGGGGAGGGACAAGCCGATTCCGAGATGTCGTGGGGGAGGGACCGTTCCGAGTTGCGCACGCGCGCGTACGGGGCGCACACGCATGCGAGAGGCACTACCGCGTCGCACCAACCGCCCCACGTGCAAGGGACTTCCCCACGGCCGCAAGCTTATCAAACAGCACGTATTGGCCCACACAAAAAGGTAGGTGGGTGTCGAGCCGACGCACTGCCCGCCAGCGGACGAGGGGAAATCCGGTGCACGCGAGGGGGGAGGGACAAGCCGATTCCGAGATGTCGTGTGGGAGGGACCGCTCCGAGTTGCGCACGCGCGCGTACGGGGCGCACACGCATGCGAGAGGCACTACCGGGTCGCACCAACCGCCCCACGTGCAAGGGACTTCCCCACGGCCGCAAGCTTATCAAACAGCACGTATTGGCCCACACAAAAAGGTAGGTGGGTGTCGGGCCGACGCACTGCCCGCCAGCGGACGAGGGGAAATCCGGTGCACGCGAGGGGGGAGGGACAAGCCGATTCCGAGATGTCGTGGGGGAGGGACCGTTCCGAGTTGCGCACGCGCGCGTACGGGGCGCACACGCATGCGAGAGGCACTACCGGGTCGCACCAACCGCCCCACGTGCAAGGGACTTCCCCACGGCCGCAAGCTTATCAAACAGCACGTATTGGCCCACACAAAAAGGTAGGTGGGTGTCGAGCCGACGCACTGCCCGCCAGCGGACGAGGGGAAATCCGGTGCACGCGAGGGGGGAGGGACAAGCCGATTCCGAGATGTCGTGGGGGAGGGACCGTTCCGAGTTGCGCACCGCGCGCGTACGGGGCGCACACGCATGCGAGAGGCACTACCGCGTCGCACCAACCGCCCCACGTGCAAGGGACTTCCCCACGGCCGCAAGCTTATCAAACAGCACGTATTGGCCCACACAAAAAGGTAGGTGGGTGTCGAGCCGACGCACTGCCCGCCAGCGGACGAGGGGAAATCCGGTGCACGCGAGGGGGGAGGGACAAGCCGATTCCGAGATGTCGTGGGGGAGGGACCGTTCCGAGTTGCGCACGCGCGCGTACGGGGCGCACACGCATGCGAGAGGCACTACCGCGTCGCACCAACCGCCCCACGTGCAAGGGACTTCCCCACGGCCGCAAGCTTATCAAACAGCACGTATTGGCCCACACAAAAAGGTAGGTGGGTGTCGAGCCGACGCACTGCCCGCCAGCGGACGAGGGGAAATCCGGTGCACGCGAGGGGGGAGGGACAATCCGATTCCGAGATGTCAAGGGGGAGGGACCGTTCCGAGTTGCGCACGCGCGCGTACGGGGCGCACACGCATACGCGATGCCAACCCACCGAATGTGGGGAGACCCCTGCAACATGGCCGACAAAATGGAAAACCACGCGCGGGTTGAACCACCGGTAACACTCAAGAACCCCTTAATACGCGTCTCCATCCATCACAATCGAAATCCCACACAATTTAAGGGGTTCACCGGAAAACTCGCCGGAAAACTCACCGGGAAAGTCACCGGAAAGTTCGCCGGAAGTTGGCCGGAAAGTGTCACCGGCGGTCCGCCGGCCGGCGGCCATGGTGGTCGCCGGCGAGCCATAGTGGGGGGTGGTCCAAGGGGGGGCAAGGACCATGCCATGTTAGGGACCATGTATGTTAGGGACCATGTGAGCAAGGGACCAAGTCATGTTGGGGGGGGGGGGGGGGGTAGGGGGGGGCTCCCCTATATATGCAATACACACATTTTCCCATCCGCCAGGAACAACCATCAATTTTCGTGAGAAACGAATGGCCATAACTTGAGCTAGAGATCGAATTTTTGCGCGATTTTTTGCAGGATTCTTAGGGATGATATGAGGATGCTAACCACCAAGTTTCATAATTTTTGGACACCCACAGAATATCTTAGGAATTTTTAACCGAAAAAAATGGTGCGGCCTCCACGGGCCGCCACGGGTGGCGGCTCGGGTGGCCGGACCCCTGGGCATGTTCCTCTGGTTGAGTAC
>JAIVEN010000053.1:120000-121233 GCA_026686845.1 Adenanthera pavonina
ACAGCACGTATTGGCCCCACACAAAAAGGTAGGTGGGGTGTCGAGCCGACGCACTGCCCGCCAGCGGACGAGGGGAAATCCGGTGCACGCGAGGGGGGAGGGACAAGCCGATTCCGAGGATGTCGTGGGGGAGGGACCGTTCGAGTTGCGCACCGCGCGCGTACGGGGCGCACACGCATGCGAGAGGCACTACCGGGTCGCACCAACCGCCCCACGTGCAAGGGACTTTCCCACGGCCGCAAGCTTATCAAACAGCACGTATTGGCCCACACAAAAAGGTAGGTGGGGTGTCGAGCCGACGCACTGCCCGCCCAGCGGACGAGGGGAAATCCGGTGCACGCGAGGGGGGAGGGACAAGCCGATTCCGAGATGTCGTGGGGGAGGGACCGTTCCGAGTTGCGCACGCGCGCGTACGGGGCGCACACGCATGCGGAGAGGGCACTACCGGGTCGCACCAACCCGCCCCACGTGCAAGGGACTTCCCCACGGCCGCAAGCTTATCAAACAGCACGTATTGGCCCACACAAAAAGGTAGGTGGGTGTCGGGCCGACGCACTGCCCGCCAGCGGACGAGGGGAATCCGGTGCACGCGAGGGGGGAGGGACAAGCCGATTCCGAGATGTCGTGGGGGAGGGACCGTTCCGAGTTGCGCACCGCGCGCGTACGGGGCGCACACGCATGCGAGAGGCACTACCGCGTCGCACCAACCGCCCCACGTGCAAGGGACTTCCCCACGGCCGCAAGCTTATCAAACAGCACGTATTGGCCCACACAAAAAGGTAGGTGGGTGTCGAGCCGACGCACTGCCCGCCAGCGGACGAGGGGAAATCCGGTGCACGGCGAGGGGGGAGGGACAAGCCGATTCCGAGATGTCGTGGGGGAGGGACCGTTCCGAGTTGCGCACGCGCGCGTACGGGGCGCACACGCATGCGAGAGGCACTACCGGGTCGCACCAACCGCCCCACGTGCAAGGGACTTCCCCACGGCCGCAAGCTTATCAAACAGCACGTATTGGCCCACACAAAAAGGTAGGTGGGTGGTCGAGCCGACGCACTGCCCGCCAGCGGACGAGGGGAAATCCGGTGCACGCGAGGGGGGAGGGACAATCCGATTCCGAGATGTCAAGGGGGAGGGACCGTTCCGAGTTGCGCACGCGCGCGTACGGGGCGCACACGCATACGCGATGCCAACCACCGAATGTGGGAGACCCTGCAACATGGCCGACAAAATGGA
>JAIVEN010000054.1:2500-5000 GCA_026686845.1 Adenanthera pavonina
ACAAGTCCCGGGCAAGCCCCGAGCAAGTCCCGGAACATGCCCGCGCAAGTCCCGAGCAAGTCCCGGATCATGCCCCCGAACAAGTCCCGGATCAACCCCGGGCAAGTCCCGGAACATGCCCGCGCAAGTCCCGGATCATGCCCGGGCAAGTCCCGGAACACGCCCCGAACAAGTCCCGGGCAAGCCCCGAGCAAGTCCCGGAACATGCCCGCGCAAGTCCCGAGCAAGTCCCGGATCATGCCCGGGCATGCCCCGAACAAGTCCCGGATCATGCCCGGGCAAGCCCCGAACAAGTCCCGGATCATGCCCGGGCAAGCCCCGGAACATGCCCGCGCAAGCCCCGAACAAGGCCCGGAACACGCCCCGAACAAGTCCCGGGCAAGCCCCGAGCAAGTCCCGGAACATGGCCCGCGCAAGTCCCGAGCAAGTCCCGGATCATGCCCGGGCAAGTCCCGGAACACGCCCCGAACAAGTCCCGGTACGTGCCCGGGCAAGCCCCGAGCAAGTCCCGGATCAACCCCGGCAAGCCCCGAACAAGTCCCGGAACGTGCCCGGGCAAGTCCCGGAACGTGCCCGGGCAAGCCCCGGAACGTGCCCGGGCAAGCCCAGAACAGGTCCCGGTACATGCCCGTGAGCAGCCTGAACCAGTCCAAGGCAGGTCCTGGTACATGCCTGGGCAGGTCCTGGTACATGCCTGGACAGGTCCTGGTACATGCCTGGACTTGCTCGTGAGCAGGTCCTGGTGCGCGCGTGAGCAGGTCCTGGTGCGCGCGCGAGCAGGTCCTGAACCAGTCCTGAACCAGTCAGGTTGACGACGCAGAACTGCACAAAAAGTTGCACCCGTACCAAATTTAAATCTACTCGTTCCATTTGCGATTTTCTTGTTTCAGTAGTTGGTACTCAACCAGAGGAACATGCCCAGGGGTCCGGCCACCCGAGCCGCCACCCGTGGCGGCCCGTGGAGGCCGCACCATTTTTTTCGGTTAAAAATTCCTAAGATATTCTGTGGGTGTCCCAAAAATTATGAAACTTGGTGGTTAGCATCCTCATATCATCCCTAAGAATCCTGCAAAAAATCGCGCAAAAATTCGATCTCTAGCTCAAGTTATGGCCATTCGTTTCTCACGAAAATTGATGGTTGTTCCTGGCGGATGGGAAAATGTGTGTATTGCATATATAGGGGAGCCCCCCCTACCCCCCCCCCCCAACATGACTTGGTCCCTTGCTCACATGGTCCCCTAACATACATGGTCCCTAACATGGCATGGTCCTTGCCCCCCCTTGGACCACCCCCCACTATGGCTCGCCGGCGACCACCATGGCCGCCGGCCGGCGGACCGCCGGTGACACTTTCCCGGCCAACTTCCGGCGAACTTTCCGGTGACTTTCCCGGTGAGTTTTCCGGCGAGTTTTCCGGTGAACCCCTTAAATTGTGTGGGATTTCGATTGTGATGGATGGAGACGCGTATTAAGGGGTTCTTGAGTGTTACCGGTGGTTCAACCCGCGCGTGGTTTTCCATTTTGTCGGCCATGTTGCAGGGGTCTCCCCACATTCGGTGGGTTGGCATCGCGTATGCGTGTGCGCCCCGTACGCGCGCGTGCGCAACTCGGAACGGTCCCTCCCCCTTGACATCTCGGAATCGGATTGTCCCTCCCCCCTCGCGTGCACCGGATTTCCCCTCGTCCGCTGGCGGGCAGTGCGTCGGCTCGACACCCACCTACCTTTTTGTGTGGGCCAATACGTGCTGTTTGATAAGCTTGCGGCCGTGGGGAAGTCCCTTGCACGTGGGGCGGTTGGTGCGACCCGGTAGTGCCTCTCGCATGCGTGTGCGCCCCGTACGCGCGCGTGCGCAACTCGGAACGGTCCCCTCCCCCACGACATCTCGGAATCGGCTTGTCCCTCCCCCCTCGCGTGCACCGGATTTCCCCTCGTCCGCTGGCGGGCAGTGCGTCGGCTCGACACCCACCTACCTTTTTGTGTGGGCCAATACGTGCTGTTTGATAAGCTTGCGGCCGTGGGGAAGTCCCTTGCACGTGGGGCGGTTGGTGCGACGCGGTAGTGCCTCTCGCATGCGTGTGCGCCCCGTACGCGCGCGTGCGCAACTCGGAACGGTCCCTCCCCCACGACATCTCGGAATCGGCTTGTCCCTCCCCCCTCGCGTGCACCGGATTTCCCCTCGTCCGCTGGCGGGCAGTGCGTCGGCTCGACACCCACCTACCTTTTTGTGTGGGCCAATACGTGCTGTTTGATAAGCTTGCGGCCGTGGGGAAGTCCCTTGCACGTGGGGCGGTTGGTGCGACCCGGTAGTGCCTCTCGCATGCGTGTGCGCCCCGTACGCGCGCGTGCGCAACTCGGAACGGTCCCTCCCCCACGACATCTCGGAATCGGCTTGTCCCTCCCCCCTCGCGTGCACCGGATTTCCCCTCGTCCGCTGGCGGGCAGTGCGTCGGCCCGACACCCACCTACCTTTTTGTGTGGGCCAATACGTGCTGTTTGATA
>JAIVEN010000054.1:15000-17500 GCA_026686845.1 Adenanthera pavonina
AAGTCCCGAGCAAGTCCCGGATCATGCCCGGGCATGCCCCGAACAAGTCCCGGATCATGCCCGGGCAAGCCCCGAACAAGTCCCGGATCATGCCCGGGCAAGCCCCGGAACATGCCCGCGCAAGCCCCGAACAAGGCCCGGAACACGCCCCGAACAAGTCCCGGGCAAGCCCCGAGCAAGTCCCGGAACATGGCCGCGCAAGTCCCGAGCAAGTCCCGGATCATGCCCGGGCAAGTCCCGGAACACGCCCCGAACAAGTCCCGGTACGTGCCCGGGCAAGCCCCGAGCAAGTCCCGGATCAACCCCGGGCAAGCCCCGAACAAGTCCCGGAACGTGCCCGGGCAAGTCCCGGAACGTGCCCGGGCAAGCCCCGGAACGTGCCCGGGCAAGCCCAGAACAGGTCCCGGTACATGCCCGTGAGCAGCCTGAACCAGTCCAAGGCAGGTCCTGGTACATGCCTGGGCAGGTCCTGGTACATGCCTGGACAGGTCCTGGTACATGCCTGGACTTGCTCGTGAGCAGGTCCTGGTGCGCGCGTGAGCAGGTCCTGGTGCGCGCGCGAGCAGGTCCTGAACCAGTCCTGAACCAGTCAGGTTGACGACGCAGAACTGCACAAAAAGTTGCACCCGTACCAAATTTAAATCTACTCGTTCCATTTGCGATTTTCTTGTTTCAGTAGTTGGTACTCAACCAGAGGAACATGCCCAGGGGTCCGGCCACCCGAGCCGCCACCCGTGGCGGCCCGTGGAGGCCGCACCATTTTTTTCGGTTAAAAATTCCTAAGATATTCTGTGGGTGTCCAAAAATTATGAAACTTGGTGGTTAGCATCCTCATATCATCCCTAAGAATCCTGCAAAAAATCGCGCAAAAATTCGATCTCTAGCTCAAGTTATGGCCATTCGTTTCTCACGAAAATTGATGGTTGTTCCTGGCGGATGGGAAAATGTGTGTATTGCATATATAGGGGAGCCCCCCCTACCCCCCCCCCCCCCAACATGACTTGGTCCCTTGCTCACATGGTCCCTAACATACATGGTCCCTAACATGGCATGGTCCTTGCCCCCCCTTGGACCACCCCCCACTATGGCTCGCCGGCGACCACCATGGCCGCCGGCCGGCGGACCGCCGGTGACACTTTCCGGCCAACTTCCGGCGAACTTTCCGGTGACTTTCCCGGTGAGTTTTCCGGCGAGTTTTCCGGTGAACCCCTTAAATTGTGTGGGATTTCGATTGTGATGGATGGAGACGCGTATTAAGGGGTTCTTGAGTGTTACCGGTGGTTCAACCCGCGCGTGGTTTTCCATTTTGTCGGCCATGTTGCAGGGGTCTCCCCACATTCGGTGGGTTGGCATCGCGTATGCGTGTGCGCCCCGTACGCGCGCGTGCGCAACTCGGAACGGTCCCTCCCCCTTGACATCTCGGAATCGGATTGTCCCTCCCCCCTCGCGTGCACCGGATTTCCCCTCGTCCGCTGGCGGGCAGTGCGTCGGCTCGACACCCACCTACCTTTTTGTGTGGGCCAATACGTGCTGTTTGATAAGCTTGCGGCCGTGGGGAAGTCCCTTGCACGTGGGGCGGTTGGTGCGACCCGGTAGTGCCTCTCGCATGCGTGTGCGCCCCGTACGCGCGCGTGCGCAACTCGGAACGGTCCCTCCCCCACGACATCTCGGAATCGGCTTGTCCCTCCCCCCTCGCGTGCACCGGATTTCCCCTCGTCCGCTGGCGGGCAGTGCGTCGGCTCGACACCCACCTACCTTTTTGTGTGGGCCAATACGTGCTGTTTGATAAGCTTGCGGCCGTGGGGAAGTCCCTTGCACGTGGGGCGGTTGGTGCGACGCGGTAGTGCCTCTCGCATGCGTGTGCGCCCCGTACGCGCGCGTGCGCAACTCGGAACGGTCCCTCCCCCACGACATCTCGGAATCGGCTTGTCCCTCCCCCCTCGCGTGCACCGGATTTCCCCTCGTCCGCTGGCGGGCAGTGCGTCGGCTCGACACCCACCTACCTTTTTGTGTGGGCCAATACGTGCTGTTTGATAAGCTTGCGGCCGTGGGGAAGTCCCTTGCACGTGGGGCGGTTGGTGCGACCCGGTAGTGCCTCTCGCATGCGTGTGCGCCCCGTACGCGCGCGTGCGCAACTCGGAACGGTCCCTCCCCCACGACATCTCGGAATCGGCTTGTCCCTCCCCCCTCGCGTGCACCGGATTTCCCCTCGTCCGCTGGCGGGCAGTGCGTCGGCCCGACACCCACCTACCTTTTTGTGTGGGCCAATACGTGCTGTTTGATAAGCTTGCGGCCGTGGGGAAGTCCCTTGCACGTGGGGCGGTTGGTGCGACCCGGTAGTGCCTCTCGCATGCGTGTGCGCCCCGTACGCGCGCGTGCGCAACTCGGAGCGGTCCCTCCCCCACGACATCTCGGAATCGGCTTGTCCCTCCCCCCTCGCGTGCACCGGATTTCCCCTCGTCCGCTGGCGGGCAGTGCGTCGGCTCGACACCCACCTACC
>JAIVEN010000054.1:27500-30000 GCA_026686845.1 Adenanthera pavonina
AGGTCCTGGTACATGCCTGGACAGGTCCTGGTACATGCCTGGACTTGCTCGTGAGCAGGTCCTGGTGCGCGCGTGAGCAGGTCCTGGTGCGCGCGCGAGCAGGTCCTGAACCAGTCCTGAACCAGTCAGGTTGACGACGCAGAACTGCACAAAAAGTTGCACCCGTACCAAATTTAAATCTACTCGTTCCATTTGCGATTTTCTTGTTTCAGTAGTTGGTACTCAACCAGAGGAACATGCCCAGGGGTCCGGCCACCCGAGCCGCCACCCGTGGCGGCCCGTGGAGGCCGCACCATTTTTTTCGGTTAAAAATTCCTAAGATATTCTGTGGGTGTCCAAAAATTATGAAACTTGGTGGTTAGCATCCTCATATCATCCCTAAGAATCCTGCAAAAAATCGCGCAAAAATTCGATCTCTAGCTCAAGTTATGGCCATTCGTTTCTCACGAAAATTGATGGTTGTTCCTGGCGGATGGGAAAATGTGTGTATTGCATATATAGGGGAGCCCCCCCTACCCCCCCCCCCCCCAACATGACTTGGTCCCTTGCTCACATGGTCCCTAACATACATGGTCCCTAACATGGCATGGTCCTTGCCCCCCCTTGGACCACCCCCCACTATGGCTCGCCGGCGACCACCATGGCCGCCGGCCGGCGGACCGCCGGTGACACTTTCCGGCCAACTTCCGGCGAACTTTCCGGTGACTTTCCCGGTGAGTTTTCCGGCGAGTTTTCCGGTGAACCCCTTAAATTGTGTGGGATTTCGATTGTGATGGATGGAGACGCGTATTAAGGGGTTCTTGAGTGTTACCGGTGGTTCAACCCGCGCGTGGTTTTCCATTTTGTCGGCCATGTTGCAGGGGTCTCCCCACATTCGGTGGGTTGGCATCGCGTATGCGTGTGCGCCCCGTACGCGCGCGTGCGCAACTCGGAACGGTCCCTCCCCCTTGACATCTCGGAATCGGATTGTCCCTCCCCCCTCGCGTGCACCGGATTTCCCCTCGTCCGCTGGCGGGCAGTGCGTCGGCTCGACACCCACCTACCTTTTTGTGTGGGCCAATACGTGCTGTTTGATAAGCTTGCGGCCGTGGGGAAGTCCCTTGCACGTGGGGCGGTTGGTGCGACCCGGTAGTGCCTCTCGCATGCGTGTGCGCCCCGTACGCGCGCGTGCGCAACTCGGAACGGTCCCTCCCCCACGACATCTCGGAATCGGCTTGTCCCTCCCCCCTCGCGTGCACCGGATTTCCCCTCGTCCGCTGGCGGGCAGTGCGTCGGCTCGACACCCACCTACCTTTTTGTGTGGGCCAATACGTGCTGTTTGATAAGCTTGCGGCCGTGGGGAAGTCCCTTGCACGTGGGGCGGTTGGTGCGACGCGGTAGTGCCTCTCGCATGCGTGTGCGCCCCGTACGCGCGCGTGCGCAACTCGGAACGGTCCCTCCCCCACGACATCTCGGAATCGGCTTGTCCCTCCCCCCTCGCGTGCACCGGATTTCCCCTCGTCCGCTGGCGGGCAGTGCGTCGGCTCGACACCCACCTACCTTTTTGTGTGGGCCAATACGTGCTGTTTGATAAGCTTGCGGCCGTGGGGAAGTCCCTTGCACGTGGGGCGGTTGGTGCGACCCGGTAGTGCCTCTCGCATGCGTGTGCGCCCCGTACGCGCGCGTGCGCAACTCGGAACGGTCCCTCCCCCACGACATCTCGGAATCGGCTTGTCCCTCCCCCCTCGCGTGCACCGGATTTCCCCTCGTCCGCTGGCGGGCAGTGCGTCGGCCCGACACCCACCTACCTTTTTGTGTGGGCCAATACGTGCTGTTTGATAAGCTTGCGGCCGTGGGGAAGTCCCTTGCACGTGGGGCGGTTGGTGCGACCCGGTAGTGCCTCTCGCATGCGTGTGCGCCCCGTACGCGCGCGTGCGCAACTCGGAGCGGTCCCTCCCCCACGACATCTCGGAATCGGCTTGTCCCTCCCCCCTCGCGTGCACCGGATTTCCCCTCGTCCGCTGGCGGGCAGTGCGTCGGCTCGACACCCACCTACCTTTTTGTGTGGGCCAATACGTGCTGTTTGATAAGCTTGCGGCCGTGGGGAAGTCCCTTGCACGTGGGGCGGTTGGTGCGACCCGGTAGTGCCTCTCGCATGCGTGTGCGCCCCGTACGCGCGCGTGCGCAACTCGGAACGGTCCCTCCCCCACGACATCTCGGAATCGGCTTGTCCCTCCCCCCTCGCGTGCACCGGATTTCCCCTCGTCCGCTGGCGGGCAGTGCGTCGGCTCGACACCCACCTACCTTTTTGTGTGGGCCAATACGTGCTGTTTGATAAGCTTGCGGCCGTGGGGAAGTCCCTTGCACGTGGGGCGGTTGGTGCGACGCGGTAGTGCCTCTCGCATGCGTGTGCGCCCCGTACGCGTGCGTGCGCAACTCGGAACGGTCCCTCCCCCACGACATCTCGGAATCGGCTTGTCCCTCCCCCCTCGCGTGCACCGGATTTCCCCTCGTCCGCTGG
>JAIVEN010000054.1:62500-65000 GCA_026686845.1 Adenanthera pavonina
GATCATGCCCGGGCAAGCCCCGGAACATGCCCGCGCAAGCCCCGAACAAGGCCCGGAACACGCCCCGAACAAGTCCCGGGCAAGCCCCGAGCAAGTCCCGGAACATGGCCGCGCAAGTCCCGAGCAAGTCCCGGATCATGCCCGGGCAAGTCCCGGAACACGCCCCGAACAAGTCCCGGTACGTGCCCGGGCAAGCCCCGAGCAAGTCCCGGATCAACCCCGGGCAAGCCCCGAACAAGTCCCGGATCATGCCCGGGCAAGCCCCAAACAAGTCCCGGAACGTGCCCGGGCAAGTCCCGGAACGTGCCCGGGCAAGCCCCGGAACGTGCCCGGGCAAGCCCAGAACAGGTCCCGGTACATGCCCGTGAGCAGCCTGAACCAGTCCAAGGCAGGTCCTGGTACATGCCTGGGCAGGTCCTGGTACATGCCTGGACTTGCTCGTGAGCAGGTCCTGGTGCGCGCGTGAGCAGGTCCTGGTGCGCGCGCGAGCAGGTCCTGAACCAGTCCTAAACCAGTCAGGTTGACGACGCAGAACTGCACAAAAAGTTGCACCCGTACCAAATTTAAATCTACTCGTTCCATTTGCGATTTTCTTGTTTCAGTAGTTGG
Source organism: Adenanthera pavonina (assembly GCA_026686845.1). Taxonomy (NCBI): domain Eukaryota; kingdom Viridiplantae; phylum Streptophyta; class Magnoliopsida; order Fabales; family Fabaceae; genus Adenanthera; species Adenanthera pavonina. The sequence goes on from JAIVEN010000054.1 coordinate 63,110, forward strand.
TACTCAACCAGAGGAACATGCCCAGGGGTCCGGCCACCCGAGCCGCCACCCGTGGCGGCCCGTGGAGGCCGCACCATTTTTTTCGGTTAAAAATTCCTAAGATATTCTGTGGGTGTCCAAAAATTATGAAACTTGGTGGTTAGCATCCTCATATCATCCCTAAGAATCCTGCAAAAAATCGCGCAAAAATTCGATCTCTAGCTCAAGTTATGGCCATTCGTTTCTCACGAAAATTGATGGTTGTTCCTGGCGGATGGGAAAATGTGTGTATTGCATATATAGGGGAGCCCCCCCCTACCCCCCCCCCCCCCAACATGACTTGGTCCCTTGCTCACATGGTCCCTAACATACATGGTCCCTAACATGGCATGGTCCTTGCCCCCCCTTGGACCACCCCCCACTATGGCTCGCCGGCGACCACCATGGCCGCCGGCCGGCGGACCGCCGGTGACACTTTCCGGCCAACTTCCGGCGAACTTTCCGGTGACTTTCCCGGTGAGTTTTCCGGCGAGTTTTCCGGTGAACCCCTTAAATTGTGTGGGATTTCGATTGTGATGGATGGAGACGCGTATTAAGGGGTTCTTGAGTGTTACCGGTGGTTCAACCCGCGCGTGGTTTTCCATTTTGTCGGCCATGTTGCAGGGGTCTCCCCACATTCGGTGGGTTGGCATCGCGTATGCGTGTGCGCCCCGTACGCGCGCGTGCGCAACTCGGAACGGTCCCTCCCCCTTGACATCTCGGAATCGGATTGTCCCTCCCCCCTCGCGTGCACCGGATTTCCCCTCGTCCGCTGGCGGGCAGTGCGTCGGCTCGACACCCACCTACCTTTTTGTGTGGGCCAATACGTGCTGTTTGATAAGCTTGCGGCCGTGGGGAAGTCCCTTGCACGTGGGGCGGTTGGTGCGACCCGGTAGTGCCTCTCGCATGCGTGTGCGCCCCGTACGCGCGCGTGCGCAACTCGGAACGGTCCCTCCCCCACGACATCTCGGAATCGGCTTGTCCCTCCCCCCTCGCGTGCACCGGATTTCCCCTCGTCCGCTGGCGGGCAGTGCGTCGGCTCGACACCCACCTACCTTTTTGTGTGGGCCAATACGTGCTGTTTGATAAGCTTGCGGCCGTGGGGAAGTCCCTTGCACGTGGGGCGGTTGGTGCGACGCGGTAGTGCCTCTCGCATGCGTGTGCGCCCCGTACGCGCGCGTGCGCAACTCGGAACGGTCCCTCCCCCACGACATCTCGGAATCGGCTTGTCCCTCCCCCCTCGCGTGCACCGGATTTCCCCTCGTCCGCTGGCGGGCAGTGCGTCGGCTCGACACCCACCTACCTTTTTGTGTGGGCCAATACGTGCTGTTTGATAAGCTTGCGGCCGTGGGGAAGTCCCTTGCACGTGGGGCGGTTGGTGCGACCCGGTAGTGCCTCTCGCCTGCGTGTGCGCCCCGTACGCGCGCGTGCGCAACTCGGAACGGTCCCTCCCCCACGACATCTCGGAATCGGCTTGTCCCTCCCCCCTCGCGTGCACCGGATTTCCCCTCGTCCGCTGGCGGGCAGTGCGTCGGCCCGACACCCACCTACCTTTTTGTGTGGGCCAATACGTGCTGTTTGATAAGCTTGCGGCCGTGGGGAAGTCCCTTGCACGTGGGGCGGTTGGTGCGACCCGGTAGTGCCTCTCGCATGCGTGTGCGCCCCGTACGCGCGCGTGCGCAACTCGGAGCGGTCCCTCCCCCACGACATCTCGGAATCGGCTTGTCCCTCCCCCCTCGCGTGCACCGGATTTCCCCTCGTCCGCTGGCGGGCAGTGCGTCGGCTCGACACCCACCTACCTTTTTGTGTGGGCCAATACGTGCTGTTTGATAAGCTTGCGGCCGTGGGGAAGTCCCTTGCACGTGGGGCGGTT
>JAIVEN010000054.1:85000-87500 GCA_026686845.1 Adenanthera pavonina
CTCCTGGACTTTTGCCCTTATAAGTTGTAGCAAGGGCATGGGGTGTCAGAGGTTGCTGTCCCATCACCACTTCAAAGGGACTCCTCCCTGTGGACTCGCTCCTCTGAAGGTTGTAAGAGAACTGGGCTACATCCATCAACTTAGCCCAATCCTTTTGGTTGGCACTCACAAAGTGCCGAAGATAGCACTCCAACAATGCATTCACCCGTTCTGTTTGCCCATCCGTTTGAGGGTGAAAGCTAGTCGAGAAGTGCAACTCTGTCCCCAATAACTTGAAAAGCTCAGTCCATAGCTTTCCCGTGAATCGGGGGTCTCGGTCACTGATGATAGTTTTGGGCAATCCCCAAAACTTCACCACGTTCTTAAAGAACAGGCGAGCCGCTTCCTCTGCTGTACAGTCCGTTGGGGCTGGGATAAAAGTACCATACTTGGAGAATCGATCCACCACCACCATGATGGAACCAAATCCTTCGGACTTAGGCAATGCCGAGATGAAGTCCATGGAGACACTCTCCCATGGTTGGCTCGGTGTAGGCAACGGCTCCAACAATCCTGCGGGAAGTTGGTTGTCCACCTTGTCTTGTTGGCACACAAGACAAGTCTTCACATAGGCCTCGACGTCATCCCTCATGTGAGGCCAGTAGTAGGCAGCTTCCAACAATGCCAACGTCCGCCTCTGTCCTGGATGACCAGCCCACTTGGAGTCATGACACTCCCTGATCAACTCCTTCCTTAAGTTGTCCCACTTAGGAACAAAGAGTCTCCTTCCCGCAGTATAGAGGAGTTCATCCTCGGACCAAAACCTCTTGGTCTTTCCCTCCTTAGCCAAATCCACAAGCTGCTGGGCTAAGGGGTCTTGAGCAATGCCTTGCTTGATCTTGCTGATCAAGTCCCCACTGGCTTGGCTGATGGCAGCTAGTTCAGCCTTCCTGCTCAAGGCATCAGCAACAACATTGGCTGTTCCTGGCTTGTATTCCAACACATAATCAAACTCAGCCAGGAAATCTTGCCACCTTGCTTGCTTAGGGGAGAGCTTCTTCTGCCTCTGGAAGTAGCTGGTGGCCACATTGTCCGTCTTGATCACGAACTGTGCCCCTAGCAAGTAATGTCTCCAAGTGCGCAAGCAATGAACCACGGCCGTCATCTCTTTCTCCTGGACCGTGTACCGCCTCTCGGTATCATTGAGCTTGCGACTCTCAAAAGCAATCGGATGCCTCTCTTGCATTAGGACCCCTCCTATAGCGAAGTCAGAGGCATCGGTGTGCACCTCAAATGGCTTAGTGAAATCCGGGAGGGCCAATACGGGTTCCTCGGTTACTGCCATCTTAAGCCCCTCAAAGGCTTTCTGGCATTCCCCGGTCCACACCCATGGCTTGTTCTTCTTTAATAACTCCGTAAGAGGTGCTGCTCTAGCGGAGTAGCCCTTGATGAACCGCCTATAGTAGTTAACCAGTCCAAGGAAAGACCTCAACTCTGTCACTCGAGTTGGGGGATCCCACTCCTTGATAGCTTGAACCTTCCTCCCGTCCATGCGCAAGGTTCCTTGAGCTATGACGTGCCCAAGGAAGTTCACTTCTTCCCTCGCGAAGGAACACTTCTCCTTTTTCACATATAGCTCATTCTCACGCAGGGTCTTGAATACGGCTCGTAGGTGCTCGGCATGCTCCTCCAAAGAGTTGCTATAGACCACAATGTCATCCAAGTATACCACCACGAATCGATCAAGATACGGATGGAAGATCTTATTCATGAGAGTGCAGAATGTGGCCGGTGCATTGGTCAACCCAAAAGGCATTACCAACCACTCGAAAGACCCGTAACGTGTGACACAGGTAGTCTTGGGTTCATCTCCTTCGGCAATCCGAACTTGATGATACCCTGACCTCAAGTCCAGCTTGGAGAAGTACCTTGCCTTTCCCAACCTGTCAAATAGATCAGCTATCAGGGGAATAGGATACTTGTTCTTGATCGTTACCTTATTTAGAGCCCGGTAGTCGATACATAGCCGCAATGATCCATCTTGCTTCTTCTGGAACAAGACCGGTGCTCCATAAGGTGCCTTGGATGGTTGGATTGATCCAGCATCGATCAACTCCTTTAGTTGCTTTCGCAACTCTTCCAACTCAGGCGGTGCCATCCTGTAAGGTGCCATGGCAGGTGGCTTAGCTCCCGGTTCTAGCTCGATCCTGTGATCTACCTCCCGACGAGGTGGGAGCTTCTTTGGTAGCTCCGGTGGCATCATATCACGGTTCTCCTCAAGAACCTGCTGGATGACTGAGGGAAGTTCTTCACGCATCTCCTCCCCTAGGTCCACCTCCTTCAAGGCTGCCAGGTAGGTAACTTCTCCCTTCTTGAAGCCCTTCTTCAGTTGCATAGCTGACAATTGATTCCTGCTAGGCCCACTTGTTGCAGGTATCATCGCAGCAACACCTTGATCTAGAACACACAAGGCATTGAAGTGGGGCATCGGGAAAATGTTATGCTTCCTCATGAATTCCTG
>JAIVEN010000055.1:15000-17500 GCA_026686845.1 Adenanthera pavonina
ACCCGTGAATGCCTAAGATTTTATTAAAAACAAATCTTAATGATTCATTAGGTGGGATGGCGGAACAAACCAAAAACCAATCCATTTATTCTGAGGAATCATGTTCTGAGGAGTCATGTTCTGAGGAGTCGTGGGCTAACCCTACATCTGAAATAGATAATGAAAGAGTAAATATTCGCCCGCGAAAATTTGGATTTTATTGGATTTCTAAATGGGGACCAATCCGATATGGTAATAAAAGGAAAAAAAAAAATAAAGATTCGTTAGAACCTTATAACATAAGAAAACAACATTATCTATTTATATCTAGATAACAAGAATTGTCTATAATAAAAAAAGAATATTTGTAAAAAGAATACTTGTTTAGTTATATATCAAAACAAGATATACAAATTTCCAATAAACCAATAGATTAGATGAAATCTCAAAAAATCCCACCACGATTCGGTATATTATTTTATTCATGAAATCCATGTATATTCTATTTTAATCGTTTCATTCGCGAGGAGCCGTATGAGGTGAAAATCTCATGTACGGTTCTGTAGTAGAGATGGAATTGAGAAAAAACCATCAACTATAACCCCAAAAAAACCAGATTCCGTAAACAACATAGAGGAAGAATGAAAGGAATATCCTCTCGAGGTAATCATATTTGCTTCGGTAGATATGCTCTTCAGGCACTTGAACCCACTTGGATCACATCTAGACAAATAGAAGCAGGGCGGCGAGCAATGTCACGAAATGCCCGCCGCGGTGGAAAAATATGGGTACGCATATTTCCAGACAAACCGGTTACAGTAAGACCTACAGAAACACGTATGGGGTCAGGAAAAGGATCTCCCGAATATTGGGTAGCTGTCGTTAAACCAGGTAGAATACTTTATGAGATGGGCGGAGTCACAGAAAATATAGCCAGAAAGGCTATTGCAATAGCAGCATCAAAAATGCCTATACGAACTCAATTCATTATTTCGGCATAATAATTAGAACCAAAGGAAAGAGGTCTTTGGGATGAAAAAAAACAATTGCAATTGTAGGTTTCTTTTTTTTTTGATACACAATATTTCTTTTTTTTTTTTACTTCGCCCTTTGCACTGAAAGAACAGAGAAAAAAAATGATATGATTCAACCTCAAACCCATTTGTGTAGCCGATAACAGCGGGGCCCGCGAATTGATGTGTATTCGAATCATAGGAACTAGTAATCGACGATATGCTTATATTGGTGACGTTATTGTTGCTGTAATCAAGGAAGCAGTACCAAATACACCTTTAGAAAGATCAGAAGTGATCAGAGCTGTAATTGTACGTACTTGTAAAGAACTCAAACGTAACAATGGTATGATAATACAATATGATGATAATGCTGCAGTTGTCATTGATCAAGAAGGAAATCCAAAAGGAACTCGAATCTTTGGTGCGATCGCCCGGGAATTGAGACAGTTAAATTTCACTAAAATAGTTTTCATTAGCACCCGAAGTATTATAAGACGAGACTATGATATATTTATAGTATTTGAATGAAATAGATTAATTAATAGATTGATTATGTCTCACGCATATACCTTTTCTTTTGTAATTATTATAAAAAATTCTAATTATTATAAATAAGATAAATATTCCTTTTTTTTATTTTATTTTCTTTTTTATTTTGAATTTTAAATATCTTTTTTTTTTTTATTAATTAAATAATAAATAGATTAATTAAATATTAATAAAAAATGAAAAATAAAATAAATTAATAAAAGATATAAAATAATACAAGAGCATGTTGATTATATCAAAAATCAAGGGCAACAATCATTTTAGTTTATCATGGGTAAGGACACCATTGCTGACATAATAACCTCTATACGAAATGCTGACATGAATAGAAAGGGGATGGTTCGAATACCATCTACTAACATCACCGAAAACATTGTTACAATACTTTTCCGAGAAGGTTTTATTGAAAACGTGAGAAAACATAGAGAAAGCAACAAATATTTTTTAGTTTTAACTCTACGGCATAGAAGAAATAGGAAAGGGTCATATAAAACTATTTTGAATTTAAAACGAATCAGTAGACCTGGTTTACGAATCTATTCTAATTATCAACGAATTCCTAGAATCTTAGGAGGGATGGGGATTGTAATTCTTTCTACTTCTCGAGGTATAATGACAGATCGAGAGGCTCGATTAGAAAGAATCGGCGGAGAAATCTTATGTTATATATGGTAATCTTTCTGATATCCAAATTCTATGAGAAACTTACATACATTTTTGTGAAAAAAGGGAGAGAAAAAGCGGGTTTCTAATATCATTCCACATACATTAGTTAATACGGGAAGGGGTTTTAACTGCAATAAGAATAAAAGAAACAAATGGATTCATGAGGGTTTAATGTTTAATTACTGAATTACTTCCCAATGGTATGTTCCAGGTTCGTTTCTATAATGAAAATAAGATTCTAGGTAATGAAAATATAGATTCTAGGTTATGTTTCCGGAAGGATTCGACAT
>JAIVEN010000055.1:22500-40000 GCA_026686845.1 Adenanthera pavonina
TAGAATCTATTTTATATATTCCGTGCTTCAGATACTAGAATAAATATCCGACGGGGTAAAACCATCTCTATCAAGATGACAGACTCACTCTCTGTACTATCAATAGGATCAATTATAACAAGTCACACACTCATATTCCGGAAATACAGAAGAAAAGAAATTCCACGATCGAACTAAACTACCAAACCAAAATAGAATGGGCTAAAAATCTAAGACCCAAATGCTTCACTTTGTATTGAAAAACTAGTTAGTCGGTTCTTGTGAATCTAATTTATAGAAATTCCGTCCAGTAAAATGGAAGAATTATAAATCTCCAAAATAATAGATAGAAATATCGCAAATAGGGCCATTGCAACACCCATCAAAGGAGTAGTTCCCCAACCAGGAGCTACTTTACCATATTCCGAATTCAACGGTTTCAATAAATTCCCTACAATAGTTCGTCTTGGACCAGATCTAGAACTACCCTCAACAGTTTGTGTAGCCATAAATCCTATTTTTTATTCATTGAGATCTGTTGACTTTGTATACCATTCCGCTGTAAATAAATGATCTTATCCTAGATCCATTTTGGTCTTGAAATTATATAATAATGGAAACAGCAACCCTAGTTGCCATCTCTATATCTGGTTTACTTGTAAGTTTTACTGGGTACGCCTTATATACTGCTTTTGGGCAACCCTCTCAACAACTAAGAGATCCATTCGAAGAACATGGGGACTAGTTGAAGTAATGAGCCTCCCAATATTGGGAGGCTCATTACTTCAATTGAGATAATGAAAAATCATTTCATCTTTTTAGTTGGAACTTTAGGTGGTTCTCTAAAAAAGATAGCGAAAAAAATAATTCCTAAAGTAGAAACTAAGAGGAATGTATAAACCAATGCTTCCATGGATTTGATCGTGGTTTCCAATTATAGCTTTCATACCTGTTTATTTGGGATCGTCTCTCGGATAAAGAAAAAGAAAGAACAGGAGTAAAAGAAAAGGTAGCGATTCAACTCAAGATTTATCCGGTTCCCTATGTCAAATTCCAATCACAAAAATCAATTAAAATCCAAAAGGAACAAAACAATGTTGTATCAGACTACTTGTCTTCTTGTAGTTGGATCTCCAAGTTTTTGGAATGCCCCAAATTCTACTTGAGCATCCAAATCTGGGTCGATACCAGCAAAAACATCTCTGAATAAGGTTCTAGCACCATGCCAAATGTGTCCGAAAAAGAAGAGCAGAGCAAACGAAGCATGTCCAAAAGTAAACCAACCCCTTGGACTGCTACGAAAAACACCATCAGATTTCAAAGTAGCACGATCTAATTCAAAAATTTCACCCAATTGAGCACGTCTAGCATATTTTTTCACAGTAGCAGGATCACTATAACTGACTCCATTGAGTTCGCCACCATAGAACTCAACAGTTACACCTACTTGTTCGACACTATATTTCGATTCCGCCCTTCGAAAAGGAACATCGGCTCTAACAATTCCGTCTCCGTCTACCAAAACAACCGGAAATGTTTCAAAAAAGGTAGGCATACGACGTACAAAAAGTTCACGCCCCTCTTTATCTCTAAAGATAGGGTGTCCTAACCACCCAACAGCTATTCCATCCCCATTGTCCATTGAGCCCGCTCTAAACAATCCCCCCTTTGCCGGATTATTGCCAATGTAATCATAAAAGGCTAATTTTTCGGGAATTTTAGACCAAGCTTCTGATAAACTTTGATTTTCGGCTAGCCCAGCACCAACTCTTCGATATATTTCTTGCTGGAAGTATCCCTGATCCCATTGATAACGAGTGGGACCAAATAATTCAATCGGGGTAGTTGCTGAACCATACCACATAGTTCCAGCAACAACAAAAGCTGCAAAAAAGACAGCAGCGATACTACTGGAAAGGACGGTTTCAATATTTCCCATACGCAATCCTTTGTACAGACGTTGGGGTGGACGGACACTAAGATGGAAAAGGCCCGCTAATATGCCCAATGTCCCTGCTGCAATATGATGAGAGGCTATTCCCCCTGGAACAAAAGGATCAAAACCTTCCACACCCCATGCGGGATTTACGGATTGTACCCTTCCGCTTAGTCCATAAGGATCAGACACCCATATTCCAGGACCATACAATCCTGTTACATGAAATGCGCCAAAACCAAAACAAGCCACCCCTGAAAGAAATAAATGAATTCCAAAAATTTTGGGCAAATCCAAAGAAGGTTTTCCTGTACGTTCATCACAAAAGATTTCTAGATCCCAATATACCCAATGCCAGATAGCCGCCAAAAAGCACAAGCCAGAAAACACAATATGTGCCCCGGCCACACCTTCGTAACTCCAAATACCTGGATTCGTTATAGTCCCTCCTGTGATACTCCAACCACCCCATGAATTGGTTATTCCTAAACGAGTCATGAAGGGTATAACAAACATACCTTGTCTCCACATTGGGTCAAGGACAGGGTCAGAGGGATCAAAAACGGCTAATTCATATAGAGCCATCGAACCGGCCCAACCAGCAACCAGAGCTGTATGCATTATATGGACAGAAAGTAAACGACCGGGATCATTTAATACGACGGTATGAACACGATACCAAGGCAAACCCATGAAAATACCTCTTATATCAACAAAAAATGGACACTATGTAACTTTATTGCACTGTAAAAACTATACTATGGACCCTCTCTTTTTAGTGGATTATCTCGGGTAAAGGATTAATATTTGTTCTAGTTTTTTAATAATAATGGAAGAGTTCTATTCGTAGGAACAAAAGAAGCAGATCTATTCTATACCCGATAAGTAAGAATGCGCAATGGTGGAGGGGAGGGGGGGTTGACCGTATTTTATATGAGTGTTTATATCTTTATATTAGTGAATGCAGACATATTTGTTCATCACTCAAAGGACCTATTCGTAAGAATTTTCCTTTAGTCACTTGGTCTTCCTTTTGTATTTAGGATTTTTTTTACGAATTTATTCAATCTATAAATAAAATATGATAAAACCCAATCATTATTAAGACAATAAACCCATTGTTACGTTTCCGCATCAAAGCGAGATATACTACTTAATTCAATTCTTTTTTCATTTAATGCCTATTGGTGTTCCAAAAGTACCCTTTCGAAGTCCTGGAGAGGAAGATGCATCTTGGGTTGACGTATAGTGCGACTTGTCAGATATATTGGGTCATATGGGATTTCCCCGTTCTCTCCCCCGATCGAGATATCCTCTCTTTCACCCCCAAAAAGGTTGATTGAATCAGCAAAAATTTGGAGCGTGAAGTGTGTAATTAGATCTTTTTTTTTTTGGGGGGGGTATCCAGATTAATATTAGAAATTTACAATAATTTATGGTTGGCTTGGTTGGACCAATAAAATGAAGCATCCAGGCTCTGTTTAGAAAAAAACCCAATTGGTAATATATCTACAATTACTACTTCTATCATGTATTTATCATATATTTGTATTTGCTGGAAAACATGAAATAAATTGAAGAAAAGAAGTCGTAGCAAAAAGACGTGGTATTGGAGTATTTGTGCTATATGTGCAAATCCAAATCGGGTAGATCTTTACTCGGAGTAGAACAGAAACCTAAAAGAATTGAAGAAGCCCATTCAAAAACAAGAAAATTACATCGCGATTTGGATTCGATCTCGATGAAAACAATACATCAATGAGAAGTTAGTTCAATAAGTGTTTAGTACATTATTTTTTTTTATCATATAATATGAATATAGATTAATATAGATAACCGGGTCAAAAGTCGTCTTTCTTGAAAAATGTAAGAAAAAGACCTTTCGTTAGAAGTTCGAAAAAGTCTGCTATGAAAAAAGAAAGAGGGTTGAAATCTACACATTGATTCTTTTTCGCGATTTTTGGTGAACCGTATGCATCAAAAGGTGCATGTACGGCTCCTAAGGGATAAAATTGGATCCTAATCAACCGACTTTATCGAGAAAGACTACTTTTTTTAGGCCAAGGGATTGATAGTGCGATATCGAATCAACTTATTGGCCTTATGGTATATCTCAGTATAGAGGATGATACCAAAGATTTGTATTTGTTTATAAATTCTCCGGGCGGATGGATAATACCCGGAATAGCTATTTATGATACTATGCAATTTGTGCTACCAGATGTACAGACAGTATGCATGGGATTAGCCGCTTCAATGGGATCTTTTATTCTCGCAGGAGGAGAAATTACTAAACGTCTAGCATTCCCTCACGCTTGGCGCCAATGAGTCTTTTACTTGAGAAAAAAAAAAAGAAGACTATGCCTTCGCCATATGAATATTAAGTAATAATAGCATGGCACTTCGAATTCGATATGCGAAAATCTTTCAAAACCATTCGATTTTGTATCGAAAGAGTGGTATGAGAAAACGGGTATTTCCGATTTTATCTGATCTATCAGGAGCCTATTTCAGCGTCACAAACTTTTTTGTTTTTACACCGGAAAGCTTTTAACAATCTTTATGTTATGAAAGAATATGAAAATAAAAAAAAAACAAGATCTTTTTTACTTATATAAATACAACATTTGATTTGAAAAAAAAAAAAGAAACTTTGGGATTGCTGAATAACAGACCAAATAATAAAGCAACGGAACCATCATAGTATTTTTTAACTACTCCAAAACAAAAAAAGGAAGGGTGGTTATTGGATCATTTACCGATCTAGGTCTGATAGACCCTCTCTATTTTCTATTTCTTCGATGGTCGATGGGGGGTAAAAACCAATTCCATAGTAGAGCCGTATGCAATACGCAAAAGATGCCTGTACGGTTGTTCAATTCTATCTTTGTTTTTTTATTATTCTTTATCTCTCGCCTTATCGTGCGATATAGAGGAACCATTTAGTATGTTATATCGTCAGGGTAATGATCCATCAACCCGCAAGTTCTTTTTATGAGGCACAAACGGGAGAATTTATCCTGGAAGCGGAAGAACTACTGAAACTGCGCGAAACTATCACAAGGGTTTATGTACAAAGAACGGGCAAACCTTTATGGGTTGTATCCGAAGACATGGAAAGGGATGTTTTTATGTCAGCAGCAGAAGCCCAAGCTCATGGAATTGTTGATCTTGTAGCGGTTGAATAAAGAATTAGCAGGGATTCCGCGCAAATACACAATTTGATATTTTTTCTTCTTACCGGATTTAATATAATATCTCTATTAATTAATCTATAATCTATTAATATAATATAATAATAATCTATTAGTATAGAATATTAATATAGAATATAAGTAATTCATAATCATCGGGTTAGGATTGATCTAAACCAGCTCATTATGTATATGATTCAACATGCCAACTATTAAACAACTTATTAGAAACACAAGACAGCCAATCCGAAATGTTACGAAATCCCCCGCCCTTCGGGGATGCCCTCAGCGCCGAGGAACATGTACTAGGGTGTATGTGCGACTCGTTCCGATCATAGACTAAGACAAAACAGAGGAAACAAATTATTCCGGTATCAGTGATCAGTTAGGATAGAATGGAAGAACTCCATTCACTATCTTAAAAAAGAATCTATTAATAATATATATCCTTTTATTGTGTATCAATTGTGTATCAAATTTATGGTTTCCGTTGGTGCAAATCCAATCACCTCAATTTGCAATTTCAGATGAGAAAGACTTCTCCATTGGTAGCAAATGCTTATCCATTAAGCAGGGGAAATCCTATTTCAAAATTAAAAAGCGGAAAGATTATGCCCTTATTCTTGCAAGAACGGACTAACAGGGTCAGCTCCCCAGCTAATCTTCATACTTAAATACCGTTACTGTATAGTTAGATTTCGTTGTGAAAGACTTTTTACTAGCTATTTCATGGGTAGAGCCAAAGAGTGTGAACTGTACAAGTTAACAATAGCATTGATTAAATGAGAGAAGGGGCTCCGGTGTATAGAGAGGACCTCGCCGTTTAAGAAGTAACCATAGAAACGATGGAATCCACTATTTCTTTATCCATTTCTATTTAATTGAATATGTTTTTTTGATACCTAGTATCAATACAATTTCTTATTTCTAGGTTAAATACTTAGAAATAAAAAGAAAAAATCGTGGTTGGGAAGGTTATAGTAGCAAAAGCCATTGGAATCTTTTATTTTATACATTGGAAGAATCCGTTTTTATTATTAATATAATACACTAGTAAAGGGAAAAGAATAACTGAAAGAAAAAAAATCAAATAGTTATTCATCAAAGTTTCATTTATTCAATGACCAGAATTAAACGAGGATATATAGCTCGGAAACGTAGGACAAAAATTCGTTTATTTACATCAAGCTTTCGAGGGGCTCATTCAAGACTTACTCGAACTATTACTCAACAGAAAATAAAAGCTTTGGTTTCGGCTCATCGGGATAGAGATAGGAAAAAAAGAGATTTTCGTCGTTTGTGGATCAGTCGAATAAATGCAGTAATTCGCGAGAATCAAGAAAGGGTATACCATAGTTATAGTATATTTGTGTATAATCTGTACAAGAGGCAGTTGCTTCTTAATCGTAAAATACTTTCACAAATAGCTATATTAAATAGGAATTGTCTTTATATGATTTCCAATGAGATCATAAAATAAAAATTCCCCGGAGACTGAACTCCGGGAAGGTAGAGTAGAGATTTGTATGATAAAATGGAATCATATGATAAAGTCGTCAAAATGAGCAATCACGTTCAATAAAAAAAGATTTATTCTTCTTCACCGATTCCCTTTTTTCTTACATACAACACGATAATCAAAATTGGATTGTCGTAGTTTTTGAACAAAACATCAATCCACATTTGATTTGAGTTTAGATTGGAATTTGAATTCAATTGAAGAGTAACCCTATCTTTTTTTTTTTGTTTTAAGACCAGTAGTTCTAGCGGCCGACTCGCCTTTTTCAAATTGTTTTTCATTATTAAGAAAAGGTAACGAAGATAAAATACGAGCTTGTTTTATAGCAATCGTAATTAATCGTTGTTGTTTTAAGGTCAATCTATTCACCCGTCTAGATAAAATTTTTCCCTGTTCACTAATAAATCGACTAATTAAACTCATGTTTTTATAATCAATTCGATCCCCCGATTGGATCGGGGGCAAACGTCTACGAAAAGATCGCTTGGATTTAAGAAAGAGTCGCTTAGATTTATCCATAGTTTGTTTATTCCTTATCCCGAAAATCCTATTTCTTACAAAATAGGATTTGCTTTGTTTCTATTTTTTTATTCTTATATTTCTAATATTATTTAGAATATTTTGAAATTTTTAAATATATGTTATATATACAATTTCAATTTAGAACAATATGAAAAAATATATCATTTCTCATGTTCCTTGGAGAGGTGACACACAAGCGATCAATTTTCTCTATTTCTTTATCTCCCCGTGAATCGTATGTTTGCAACAACAGGGACAGAATTTTCTCAATTCCAATCGACTAGGCGTATTGTGTCGATTCTTTTGAGTAATATATCTGGAAATACCCGTTGATTTCTTATTAACACTATTTTGAACACAACTGGTACATTCCAAAATAACCCCTATTCGGATATCTTTACCTTTGGCCATGAACCTCCTTTGTGTTTTTGATTCACTTAACTCTTCTATTTTACGATTCGAAGCGAAAAGGAACGAAAAATAAAATAATAGAAGTTGCTAACTCGAAATCAAATTATGAAGGATCTCGTTCCAATCAATAATCAATATAGTCAATATAGTATAGTAATAATTAAGTAATACAATGATTTCTAACTATATTTAGAATCACAGTACAGTATTTCTGTTTTCATTTAAGTATCTTGTATGATTATGATATTCTTGCTCCGCCTTAGCCATTCCATTTCCATTTCTGGTCTCACCCTATTATTTAATAGATTAATAGAAAAGGAATTGATTATTAATTGAATTTTGAATTTCTTATTAATTAAATTCAATTGAAGCCTGGACCGAATTCCGAGTTTCACTGAGGCCGAATCCAACTTTATTCTTTCTCTTTTCTAACTTCTAAAAAAAAAAGAAAAAAGAAGGAGAAGGGAGGATTAATCACAGATATTTGATTGTATCTCTAATCTTCTTCACCCCTTCCCGTGTCAATAACTAGAATGAAAAAAAGGGGAATATTAATGCATCCGGGAATAAACGATTGATCTCTATCAATAGACCTGCTAAAGCACCGAACCATAGAGTACTTACCACTGGTGCCACGGAGAGATATGTTTTTAGATCTCGCATTTAAAATCCTCCTTATTTATTCTTAATTCTTATTCTTTATTGTAATTTGTAATACATAATTACATATATGAATGAATATGATCAGACGGTTATTTAGTTAATAACCACTTGTATTTGTACGCAGAATTCCTAATTCAAATTGAAATGTACAACGATTCATTAGATATTCTTTTTTTTTTAACAAAAAAAAGAGGTCCATTTCTTCTCTGCCCGAGCATTCCCTAAAAATATTCATTTTTTTGTTAGGCGGATTTCAGATGTATATAAGTCTTTTATTATTATTATAATATATGTTATACGATATGAAACTAAAAAGAAAAAAATGGCAGGATAATTTATATATATCAACGGAGAAAATCAAGATATGGAAAACAAGACAAAGATTCTTTACAATGACACTGTAAACCAATTTCAAGGGATGTAGCGCAGCTTGGTAGCGCGTTTGTTTTGGGTACAAAATGTCACGGGTTCAAATCCTGTCATCCCTACCCCTAACTATTAATTATCTTATGAGCAGTAACAAGGGATCAATTGAGACCGATTAAAAGTGGACATACATACTCAATAGAAATAGATGGATATTCTATCAATATATATATGATGAGAGTTCTATATATATATAGATTATGATAGTATATGCATGCAAGATGAATTGGGGTCACATAAAATCTTTTATGAAAATAAAGCGCTCTTAGTTCAGTTCGGTAGAACGCGGGTCTCCAAAACCCGATGTCGTAGGTTCAAATCCTACAGAGCGTGATTCCATTCTTGTTAGATCGAGAATGACACTGAAATAATGGAACGGCAGTCTAAAGTCTTAATTTTACCTCCTCTGGATTAGGATTAAAACAAAGAAATAGGAGGTCAATAAAAAAATGTTAATTAATCAAAGGTCCAACTGATCACCACGTCGGTATTGTAAATATGCAGTTACGAATAATCCAGCCAAAGTAATAGGAATTAGACCTAACACGATTCCAAATAGAAAAACTTCAATCATTTTTATTTGTTTGAAAGGAGAAAGGGGGAGAGGTAATATATATCCTTAAATATTAATCTGTATTGCCCATGAATCTCAATGACCAAGAATTGGAAATTGACACGGTAAGGAACTATAGAATATATTGAATATCCCAGAAAGATTGATTTTTACGAATTGTTCATTCAATTAATTTCATAATCATAATCTCAAATCAAATAAGTCGTATCTTGCTCAGACCGATAAAAAGAGATGAGGTTATAGTTAAAGCTGCTAGTAGAAAACCGAAATAACTAGTTATAGTGGGCATGAAGAGGCTAAATGAAATATGTTCTTTTTATACATATGTTTAAAAAGCACTTCCCTAAGTTTCCATTTTTGAAAGAAAGGTAGGAAGATAAGCAAAAATACCACTTGAAAAATGGAAAGTTTTTGATTCATCAATCAATCATTATAGACGAACAAAAATATAGTGACATAGGTAAGAAATCCATTCATCATCTGTGACATCTACCCATCCTGTGATTCCAAATCAACAGATTCATCGAACAACTCTTGAGTTGAGTAAACTAATATAATAAAAGAATTTTATTATATTAAAATGAAAATAGAATAAGAACTTTGTTGTGTAATTTCATTCAATTCAAAAAAGAAAACTCTCTTTTTCGTTGAATTAATATAGAATCAAATCGGAAAAATATCTATTTTGATCCTTTTTTTATTTCTTAATTTGGATTGTATCTAATCCATTTTTTTTAGACCAAAAGAAGAGTGACCTTCTAATGCCCTTTCCTTTACTTTTTTACTCTTATTTTAACTCATTGGATTTTGTAGTAGGTTCCATTCTCATAATATCTCCAACGAGAAGAAAAAAGGTATCAGATCGCTCGAAACTGGTGTTCTACATTTTTTTCTCTTTCCTTATTTTAATATATTAATATAAAATAAGGCTCTATCCTTGTAATTAAGTAATTAAGCCAAGAACTTTTGGGTCTAATACAAGAACAACAATGCGCGTGCCGCGAATATTGATAAAAATCTTCTTAAAAATGGAATTATTTGTTATTTTTCTGCCATTAAATACTATCTATTACTGCTATTATTGTTACTTTTTATTGGACAACTAATCAATCTTTTTTAAAATGAAAAAGGAGGGGGTTCCAACAAAAAACATCTTCTACAACCACAAAAAGTATATTTCTAGATTTCGCATCTAATTGAATTGTAGAAATATGATAATCTCCTCCATGAATTATTAGAAATCAATCTGTCGGATTCACATTTTATTTGATCCTAAGTTTCTAGTCCGAAGCTAATAATGTAGAAAACCCTCATCTTATACTATAAAAAATGGAGGAATTCTCTATTGAGTACATCGCGACAAGCAACAAGAAAAGAAGAAAAAATTTATCTAGTACTTGATCTCGCTACTGATTGTGAAATTGCGTTGCTGTGTCAGAAGAAGGATAGCTATACTGATTCGGTATACTCTAAAGACACCCTTGGTACAATATTGACGATCTAACAAAGATCCAATTTCAGTAAATTTCTACTTACTGATCTCATCTTTTATGGAATCGATCCCCCTTTAACTGTACAAGAATATGTGGAGCTCGACATGTCTGGAAGCACAGGAGAACGTTCTTTTGCTGATATTATTACCAGTATTCGATACTGGGTTATTCATAGCATTACTATACCCTCCCTATTCATTGCGGGTTGGTTATTTGTCAGCACAGGTTTAGCTTACGATGTATTTGGAAGCCCTCGCCCCAACGAGTATTTTACAGAGAGCCGACAAGGAATTCCATTAATAACTGGCCGTTTTGATCCTTTGGAACAACTCGATGAATTTAGTAGATCTTTTTAGGAGGCCCCAATGACCATAGATAGAACCTATCCTATTTTTACAGTACGATGGTTGGCTGTTCACGGACTAGCGGTACCCACCGTTTCTTTTTTGGGGTCAATATCAGCAATGCAGTTCATCCAACGATAAACCTAATCCGAATTATAGAGCTACGACACAATCAAACCCAAACGAACAAAATGTTGAATTGAATCGTACCAGTCTCTACTGGGGGTTATTACTCATTTTTGTACTTGCTGTTTTATTTTCCAATTATTTTTTCAATTAAGGGAATAGTAAATATATATTAGTATTAGGAATTCTCTTATCCCGTTCGGAAGGATATCATTTCATAATTATCTATGACTGTTTATGTCTCTAGCATGACTACTTGATGAAATGTGGAGGAAAGTGGGATAAATGGCTGATACTACTGGAAGGATTCCTCTTTGGATAATAGGTACTGTAACTGGTATTCCTGTGATCGGTTTAATTGGTATTTTCTTTTATGGTTCATATTCCGGATTGGGTTCATCCCTGTAGTAATCGGCTGAACTGAGTTTTCGAAATGAAAGCGTAAGAACTCAACAGGACCCCCTCCTTCTTTGCTTTGACGAGAGGGGGTCCTGTTGAGTTCTTAATAATCATAAGATCTTTTATTCATATAAATGACAAAATAGAAAGCTTTTTCCGATGTTTAAAAAAACTCCATTTCATTTTTTTTCTGATGATATTTTTGAAAAATGAACTTCATTAATTGATTCAAAACATCTCTTCCTCGATAATATCTGTCGATACTTTCAAAGTTAAAATAAAGAAAACGAAAGTAAGACAAAGAAAACGAAAGTAAGACAAAGAAGGAATCACTTGATTTCCTTTTTCTGGGCGGCACAAATAACAAATAAATATAATTAATTATATTGTAATATATTAATTTAATTATATTATATATCTTATTTTTTCTATTTCTATTTTTTTCTATATATTTTTTCTATCGATCACATATCATGCGAAGCGAACCTTTTCTATACTAAAAGAATCTTATTCTAGAGTATATAATATTTTTCGAAGAAGTTCTATTTGTTCAGAAGAAGTTCTATTTGTTCAATAAGATTCCCTCCCTTTTTTGTTTGTCCACTACTCTACTACTTCTTCTATTTCTATGTTATGCTATATGCAATAAATAAAAAAAGATATTCAAAATATTATATGTCATAAAAGTTCTAATAAAAACTCGGAAAAAATCTAAACATAGGATTCTTTGACGAACGAGATCAATAGGCATTATTATATTAATATTTGGGAGAATATTTTGACACAAACAAGAGGGGTTCTAGGAAGACAAATAATCCTCCCTAGAATCCCGTTTTTCCAATTTCTATTTAGACTGTGCTTAATATTCTCTGCTTATTTATCTTATGTTTAGTATCGAGTTGAATTTTCCTATATTCAAATAGAAAAACAAAAACTATTAATTGAATATATTTCTATTCTATGACATTGAAATCCGAAAACAGTGACATAATTATAGTGCTCCAATTTATTGGGTTTGAAAAAAAAAAAAAAAAAGAAACAAAAAATAGGTAAAGTCAAATAGTCTTCTTCACAATATACATACTATGACTGACTAGTACTGCGGTGAATTCTCTAAATATGGTAGAAAAAGAATAGAAACAAGCAAGGGGCTTTTCATAATTTTTTGATTATACAGAATTACATAATTATCAACAAAAGAATTTAGTTATTTTTACGAACTTAATATGTTGATAAATCCGCGGACCTAGAAATTCATTTCAGATAATTGAACCTTCTCAAACTGTTTCTTTTTAAGAACCAAAAAGATTTGTGCCAAAATAACAGATGCCACGAAGAACAAGAGACCTTGGACACGTAACGGATCTTGAAGTACTATTTCCGCATCCCCCTGACCAAATCCACCCACATTGGGATTACTCGTTAATGGTTGATCAAGTTTGATAGATTCACCCTCTGAAACAAGAAGTTCTGGTCCTGGAGGTATAATATCAATCACTTCGCGGCCATCCGATGCATCTACTATAGTTATTTCATATCCCCCCTTTTCTTTTCGTATGATTTTGTTTACTATACCTGCTGCTGTAGCATTATAAACATTATTATTACTCTTGCTCCCGTCGGGATAAATCTGCCCCCTTCCCCTGTTCCCGCCTACGTATATGGGATATTTTAAGAAGTGAACATCTCTCTTAGTAGCGGGATCGGGGGAAAGAATAGGAAAGGTGATTTCATTATATTTCTGACCGGGAACAGGGCCTACCACAAGAATATTCTTTTTAGTGGGACGATAGCTTTGAAAAGACAGATTACCCATCTTTTCTTTAATCTCAGGCGAAATACGATTGGGGGGGGCCAATTCAAACCCCTCCGGTAAAATAAGAACAGCCCCCACATTCAAAGCCCCCTTTTTACCATTAGCAAGAACTTGTTTCACTTGCATATCATAAGGAATTCGAACAACTGCTTCAAATACAGTATCGGGAAGTACCGCTTGTGGAACCTCGATATCCACGGGCTTATTAGCTAAATGGCAATTGGCACATACAATACGGCCAGTTGCTTCTCGCGGATTTTCATAACCCTGCTGTGCAAAAATGGGATATGCATTTGAAATGGGTGCTCGGGTTATTATATATATCATGAGCGATACGGAAATGGATCGAGTAATCTCTTCCTTTATCCAAGAACAGTAATCTCTAGTTTGCATGGTCCAATCATTGATCCTGAAAAGTTCTACAATAAAATTAGGTTGGTCACTGGTACAGTTCCCTATCCATGATTCTGCTATGTACTGAAATAATCTTACTGGAATATAGGAGGAATCCCCTGGATGGGTAGAAAGAATAAGAAAAGAATAAGTCAATTTTTGAATGTTTAGCTTTTGTACAAGATAACAAACTTTATAATTGGATCAGTGGATCATTTTTCAGTCATTCATTGAATGATAAATCACTACAAGTGACGGAGATACACGATTTAAATAACGGAAAATCCAATATTTCAAAATTGTATCTAGAATGACTGGAAAAGTGGAAACAAGACCGGATATAATTTGATCATTATGAGCAAATCCAAAATCTTTATAGACAGAACCAATCATTAGTTCCCAACCATGGGTCGAATGGAATCCTATACATAAATCAGTTAATAAAAGAATAGAAAAAGCTTTTATTGTGTCGCTTAAGTTATATAGGAATTCTTGAACCCAAGAGTTAAGAATAATAAGTTCTTGATTACCTAGAATAGAATAACCACTTAAAATAACGAAACAGATTATATTTGTCGAGAAGTGCAAAATCGTATGGATACGATCCTCGTTGTGCGTCTTGATCAATTGGATCGTTTCTTTGTAGATTCCGATACGAAGGTTTTGTAGACGTGTTTCCGGGTATTCCTTTATCATTTCATCCAAGAGTAACAGTTCCTCTAATTCTATGAATTTTTTTAGAATACCCTTTTCTTGAATATCATTCAAGAAAATTTCGGATTGCCTAGTATTCGACCAATTAGTAACCCAAGATTCCATATTTTTCTTAAATGAGAAAGAGATCCACCAGGGCAAAAAGACTATAGATGTAAGATATAGAAGGGGAATGAATGCTCTCTTTTTTGCCATTTTTCGTCTTTAATGAACTCAGCTTCACCTCATTCGTCAACTCTATATGATAAGAATATTTCTATCAAGCATAAGCTCTATTACAAGTCATAGAGCCTATAAATCTATTCTCACGTTTTTTTTATTTGCAATTCGGGAGTTAGTTCTTGAATTTAGAAAGAATACACAAATAGAATAAGAAAAAGAAAGAGTCTGCTTCTAATTCGAATGAAGAAAAAAGATATTGTTTCCAAGGATATCAATTGCTAAAATTCGAAGCAATTGCCCCTTTCGATGAATGCATGAAAGAGCACTTCAAGTAATGAATATTAGTCGGATTTCGAAACGAAAAAACGCCCTTTCTATCAAAATACAAAATATCAAATATTTCGAAAAAAAGAATTCTTGAATTCTTTCCGTTTTTTTTTAAGAAAGCATTCATTTTTCAGTTCATTTTTTTTTTTTTTTCAAAATACTTCAATTGGTACACGCAAGAAATAGGCCAATTCCGCCGCTTTTTGTTCAATTTCTCGTGGAGTCAAATTCTCATCAGTACGGGTCAAGGGAATGACACCCTGTCCTCTGATTTCCATATAAAGGACACGACGAGTATAAATACCCTCTTTAACTTCTATTCTGATGGACTGAATGTCTTTCATAAGGAATCGGAGAAAGATACGACGATTTTTTCCAGGAAATCCCCAACGAAAAATACACACTATTCCCTCTTTTCTATCGAATCGATCATAACCACTACCTACATTCCACGAAATTGTGCACCACAAATAGGAGCTAATAAAGAGACCAGCGATTCCATAGAAAGACATCACGATCCCTTGTGGAAAAAAAAGAATTTGCTGAGACGGAAATAAAGATAGCAAATTCCTACCAAGATAACTCGAAGTTCCAACCAATAAGAACCCTAATGAACCTAAAAAAAGTATAAAGGCCCAGCAGAAATTACTTGTTTTTCGAGACCCCGTTATAAGTTCTATCCATATACGTTCTGATCGCCAACCCATATTAGATCCAGTTGTATTTTTTTGGAATTGGGAAAATAACCCAACCAAATGAATTTGACTTTACTTTTCCTTGTTTGCGAAGTAACTCTCATCAACTAGCACTATTTTTATGTAAACCTTTAGGAGTAATTCATCGAATTGCTTCTAGATCTAAAAAAAATGGATGAGATTTGTCCCTACTGCTGCCCGTATCTAAAAGATCTTGTTTTTTTGAACATGGAGAAATAAAGAAGCCATTGCAATTGCCGGAAATACTAGGCCCACTAAAGGCACAAAAATAGAGGGTAAGTTGCTAAGAGTTGTCATAGAATGGGTACCTCGATTTAATATTTGTACCTGTTATTTTTTTAGTTTTTTTGTTATTGTTCTATTCATTTTTTTACCTGTTATTGTTATATTGTTATAAAGAGATTTTATAATCACTAGAATTCATATATACTTATACCAAGTATATTTTCATATAGAAATCTATATAGAATAGAATTCTATATAGAATTCTACTAAGTATATATAAATGAGTATATACAATAAATAAGAATAGAATTCTATAATTAATTAGAATTATTAATATTGAATATTAATAATTAAGTAGATGTAGATTAAGTAGAAAATAGAAAAAAGAAATTTGAATCAAAAGAATATTAATTCAATTCAAATTAATATTAATAAAAAAAATAAAAAAAATTTAATAATTTAAAGCTCTACTTGATTTTGATTTAATTTTGAGTCAAAGGAAAGAAAGCATGGAGCTGAAATAACTCACTAAGAACGCCCTTTAAAGGATTACGCGGTACGATTGAATCAAATAAGCCCTTATGGAATAAATATTCAGCCGCTTGTGAACCTTCAGGTACTGTTTTATTCAATGTTTGCTCAATTACTCTTTTACCCGCAAATGCAATGTAAGCATTGGGTTCGGCAATAATGATATCCCCCAACATACCAAAACTAGCTGTCACCCCACCAGTAGTAGGAGATGTAAGGATCGAGACATAGAATAACTTTTTATTTGCTTGATAATCATATAAAGCGGAAGATATTTTAGCCATTTGCATCAAGCTCAAACTTCCTTCTTGCATACGTGCTCCTCCAGAAGCACATACTAGAATAAGAGGTAAAAATTGATTGGTAGCATATTCGATCAAACGGGTGATTTTCTCACCTACTACGGATCCCATACTACCTCCCATAAACTGAAAATCCATAACCCCAATTGCTACGGGAATACCATTTAGTTGACCTGTGCCTGTTTGAACAGCCTCAGTTAATCCTGTCTTTCTTTGATAAGAACCAATACGATCTTTATAAGGTTCCTCTTCCGAATGAAATTCAATGGGATCCCCAGAAACCATGTCTTCATCCATCGGATTCCAAGTACCTGGATCAATCAAAAGTTCGATTCTATCTGAACTGCTCATTTGCAAATGATATCCACAGTGTTCACAAATATTCATTTTTGATTTCAAAAGTTTCTTATAATTTAATCCATAACAATTTTCGCATTGAATCCACAAATGTCTGTATTTTTTAGTTTCCTCTAGATCATTAGAACTCTCTCTTCTAGTTAAATCACCATCACTCGTAGCATTCGTGCGAGTTATTATACTGGAATTCCCTCTTTCACTACTATTTCTGCCTTTACCACAAATGTAACTATAAATATAACTGTCATTGTATTTGTCACTATCACCTAAAATGTAACTATCAATACAGATTTGAGAACGAAGATAACTGTCTATGCAATTATTAATGTGATTATTCCAACTATATTTAGTATCATACATGTAATGATCAT
>JAIVEN010000055.1:52500-55000 GCA_026686845.1 Adenanthera pavonina
TAACTAGTAAAAGGCCCATAGTCGGAAGCGAACTTAGAAACCAAGCGCGCTTGGGTAAAAAATCTCAATATCGTATTCGTTTAGAAGAAAAACAAAAATTGCGTTTTCATTATGGTCTTACAGAACGACAATTGCTTAAATACGTTGGTATCGCTAGAAAAGCGAAAGGGTCAACCGGTCAGGTTTTACTACAATTACTCGAAATGCGTTTGGATAACATACTTTTTCGATTGGGTATGGCTTCGACTATTCCTCAAGCCCGCCAATTAGTTAACCATAGACATGTTTTAGTTAATGGTCATATAGTAGATATACCAAGTTATCGCTGCAAACCCCAAGATATTATTACAGCGAGGGATGAACAAAAGTCTAGAACTCTGATTCAAAATTATCTTGATTCATCCCCCCGTGAGGAATTGCCAAAACATTTGACTCTTCACCCATTCCAATATAAAGGATTAGTCAATCAAATAATAGATAGTAAATGGGTTGGTTTGAAAATAAATGAATTGCTGGTTGTAGAATATTATTCTCGTCAGACTTAAACCTAACTAAAATAACAAGAAATTTGGACTCCCTTCGCGCTTAAGTAAGGGGACCAACAAAAAAAAGGGGTTAGGAAGATTTTCATTCCTTGCCCCCTCTTTCCTTTCCAGTATTTTCAGTATTCCAGAAATTAGGAATAGAGAATCCTCATCAAAGAAAGTTGGAATAATGGTATCCTTTGTTATTTGAAACATTGCGGTCAATAATCAATAATATTGATGAATTAGGTAAAGGTGCGGAAAGAGAGGGATTCGAACCCTCGGTAAACAAAAAGCCTACATAGCAGTTCCAATGCTACGCCTTGAACCACTCGGCCATCTCTCCTACACAATGATTATGTCCCAGAAAGCGAGTGAATAGTGAGTCATTGATATTCTATTTTTTTGGATAGCCACATACAATCAATTTTAACTAGAAAAATAGAAAAACTTTTTATAAAAAAGAACTTACTTCGGATAAACAATTTTTTTTAATGAGTCCTTTTTACGTTATTTCGTACTCTATTGTACAATTCCTTTGTTTGTGGGATTATTTTCTCACGAGAGATAATTAAATTCTAGAATGGATTGCTACCTATGCCTAGATCTCGGATAAATGGAAATTTTATTGATAAGACCTTCTCAATTATAGCCAATATCTTATTACGAATAATTCCGACAACTTCAGGAGAAAAGGAGGCATTCACCTATTACAGAGATGGTGCGATTTGATTCTTTTTTTCCTTTTTTTCGCTCTCAGTCTTAGGAGAAAGACACATTCTTCGGATAGAAAGAAAAAAAGGAAAAAAAAACCT
Organism: Adenanthera pavonina; assembly: GCA_026686845.1. Taxonomy (NCBI): domain Eukaryota; kingdom Viridiplantae; phylum Streptophyta; class Magnoliopsida; order Fabales; family Fabaceae; genus Adenanthera; species Adenanthera pavonina. The sequence continues at coordinate 53,840 of JAIVEN010000055.1, forward strand.
ACGCTTGCTGAAGGTGAAGTTTGTGGAAATAAAACAATTAATTCCTTCTGTCGTGTATCCCCGATTAATGCAGCCTCATATGCTTGAATTTTGGATTTATAGTATTAAGCGAAAGGTTATACCTATACTTATGGGTTAGGTCAACTCTACCCCACTAGTACCAATAGGCGGCATGGGGGAAGAAGCACTACGCTTAGGAATCAACAACACGAAAACTTTGTTAAAAAAGAATATCCCCCCTTCCTTATCGGGATCGGGACTAAGAAGAATGGTTGGGACAACAAACATCCATCTCGTTCGTATTTTGGATACCCGTATAACCATCGAAGACTGTTGAAGTGACTAATTCCAGGAAATTAAGCGGCGTTGAGGACAAAGAAATTGTTGGAGTTACCATTTTTTTATCCAGTACCAACATACTTGATGGTAAGAAAAGATCTTTTACAGGAAGGTTGGCTAGAGATTTATTGTAAAAACACTAGCCCCGCTCAGTTCATAATGAGAATACTGCAATCTTTTTTGATTCTATGTATTTTTATCATTATGCACATAAAGGAGGAGCCGTATGAGATGAAAATCTCACGTACGGTTTTGGAACGGAGATTCTTTGAACCGAATGACGACCGTAACGGATGTCGGCTCAATCCGAAGGAAATTATGCGGAAGCTTTACAGAATTATTATGAAGCTATGCGACTGGAAATTGATCCCTATGATCGAAGTTATATACTTTATAACATAGGCCTTATCCACACAAGTAACGGAGAACATACGAAAGCTTTGGAATATTATTTTCGGGCACTAGAACGAAACCCGTTCTTACCACAAGCTTTTAATAATATGGCCGTGATCTGTCATTACGTGCGACTATCTCCACTATAGAAAGAAAAAAGAAAAGAAAGAGCAAATCCACCAATAAATACTAGAAAAAAAGGATTTCTACATATATATCGTCCAAAACAACGATTTTTATCAGCTGTAGCAAAGAAAGAAACTTCATAGAAGTCGAAATATGAAGAAATAGATATGCCTAGATACTTTTTTTCTATGGATAAAAGATCTAATTGATAGAGAAAGCACCGTAAAGATCAATTAGCGAGGTTTTGGGCCAATACAATAAGAACTGCTTACTTATATCATGATAGAAAAGTTAGGAATCCAC
>JAIVEN010000055.1:60000-62500 GCA_026686845.1 Adenanthera pavonina
CTGGGATTCCATACTTTGGGACTTTATGTACATAATGATGTCATGCTTGCTTTTGGTACTCCGGAGAAACAAATCTTGATCGAACCCATATTTGCCCAATGGATACAATCTGCTCATGGTAAAACTTCATACGGGTTCGATGTACTTTTATCTTCAACGAATAGTCCAGCGTTCAATGCGGGGCGAAGCATATGGTTGCCTGGTTGGTTAAATGCTATTAATCAAAATAGTAATTCTCTATTCTTAACAATAGGGCCTGGAGACTTCTTGGTTCATCATGCTATTGCTCTAGGTTTACATACAACTACATTGATCTTAGTAAAGGGTGCTTTGGATGCACGCGGTTCCAAGTTAATGCCGGATAAAAAAGATTTTGGTTATAGTTTTCCTTGCGATGGTCCAGGACGAGGTGGTACTTGTGATATTTCGGCTTGGGACGCATTTTATTTGGCAGTTTTCTGGATGTTAAATACCATTGGATGGGTTACTTTTTATTGGCATTGGAAGCACATTACATTATGGCAGGGTAACGTTTCACAGTTTAATGAATCTTCTACCTATTTGATGGGATGGTTAAGAGATTATCTATGGTTAAACTCTTCACAACTTATCAATGGATATAACCCTTTTGGTATGAATAGTTTATCAGTCTGGGCGTGGATGTTCTTATTTGGACATCTTGTTTGGGCTACTGGATTTATGTTCTTAATCTCCTGGCGTGGATATTGGCAGGAATTGATTGAAACTTTAGCATGGGCTCATGAACGCACACCTTTGGCTAATTTGATTCGATGGAGAGATAAACCAGTGGCTCTTTCCATTGTGCAAGCAAGATTGGTTGGATTAGCCCACTTTTCTGTAGGTTATATATTTACTTATGCAGCTTTCTTGATTGCCTCGACATCAGGTAAATTTGGTTAATTCTTTATTGTATCCGCGAAAATGTCTTTCTATGGAGAAGGGGGCTGCCTTCTTCTATTTCTACATCTAAGATCCGACTTGTATCATTGATACTAATAGGAAATGAAACATTATGGCAAGGAAAAGTTTGATTCAGAGGGAGAAGAAGAGGCAAAAATTGGAACAAAGATATCATTTGATTCGTCGATCCTCAAAAAAAGAAATAAGCAAAGTTTCGTCGTTAAGTGATAAATGGGAAATTCATGGAAAGTTACAATCACCACCGCGTAATAGTGCACCTACACGTCTTCATCGACGTTGTTTTTCGACCGGAAGACCGAGAGCTAATTATCGAGATTTTGGGTTATCTGGACACATACTTCGTGAAATGGTTCATGCATGTTTGTTGCCCGGTGCAACAAGATCAAGTTGGTAAGGATGAGAATTTCTCTTCATTTTCCTATTCATTTTTATGATCATCGATCGTAGGAGGGTCCCTTTACCATTCTGTATAAATGGGTTATTCTATTTGTACAGATATGGTGGAGGGGCGCTTTCAATCCTTGTTTGTCCATTAGTTCTCAAGTCTTCTCTTTATCGCGGGGTAGAGCAGCTTGGTAGCTCGCAAGGCTCATAACCTTGAGGTCACGGGTTCAAATCCCGTCTCCGCAACATCTTTTTGACAAAAAAATGGAGGTTTGAAACTATAAATTAATTAAAAATGAATTACTATTCTTTTTCTTTTGGGGTTCAAGGAGAAGGAGGAGGGGAGTACACTATACTATCAGAGTCAACTCTATTTAATCCTTTATACTATTCTATTAATTATATTAAATTCTATTAATTAATTATATTAAATACATATATATTAAATACATAAATAGGGGGGAGGGGCGGATAGCGGGAATCGAACCCGCGTCTTCTCTTTGGCAAAGAGAAATTTTACCATTCGACTATATCCGCATTTTTATCGTCCTTGATACGTAATATATAGATTCTATTTGTGCAGAGCTAGGTCTGATACTCTGTTAGGGGTAATTCGAAATTACAAATAAAAAAGATATAATATAAAAAAATAGGAATTCTATATTCTACATCTATAAAAATATCTATAATCTATAAAAATATATCTATAAGAATATCTATAAAAATATATCTATAAGAATATCTATAAAAATATATCTATATACCCTTCTATTCTATATACTATTCTATATAATATCTATATAATATTAATATTATATATATATTAAATTATTATTAATTAATTAATATTATTTTAATTAATTAATTTTTAAATATTTTATTATTTAGATTGATTTTTTTTTTTAGTTTTACAATAAATTAAATATAAGATTTTTCCAGAAGTTTGACCCCCCCCTATAATTTGTTTAGTTTTCTTTATTTGAATTTTGGGGACTTATATTTAATGTGTCTCACAATCGGAAAGAATTCGGGGGAGGGGTCATTTCATTTTTAGATCTAGAACAAATAGGTTCAAGAGATGAGAGAATTAAGAATACCTACTAGAAAGACTAATCCAATCCATAATGATGTACCGGAAAATACAACATTTTTGTTACTCGACCAACCATCAGGA
>JAIVEN010000055.1:67500-72500 GCA_026686845.1 Adenanthera pavonina
ATGTGCCCATCAATTCAACATAGATACAAGATTTTTCATCGAATCGTTGATAAATGGATTCAATTTGTCTCTCAACCAAATTCTTATCGAAAAACCATTTTTCAATAACTTGTTGATCCCTATCCCTCTTCCCGGATTTCCAGATTGATTATCGTTTTTTAATTTTCCGGCTTAGTGTGAGATAGAAATATGCCCACCGAATCTTTCTTAACAATGAATGAAAGTGAAAGAAATGAAGTTTAACCCCCTCGCCTTTTCCGGCAAACCAATCATTCCCCGAAAGGCTCCTATCTTTCTTTCGTATTATTCTTTTTTCTATTTTTAGAATTATAGAGTGGCGATTGGAATGAACAATTTAAAAAATGAAAATGATGAATCCAAAAATTCTATGGAATTCTGAAAGACGGAAAGATCCTTCTGATCGAGTCATATCATTCCATTATATTGACAATTTCAAAAAACTGTTCATACTATGTTCATAGTATAATGGCGGTCGGGCAAGTATGCCCCCATCGTCTAGTGGTTCAGGACATCTCTCTTTCAAGGAGGCAGCGGGGATTCGACTTCCCCTGGGGGTAGGGTACTACGAAAGGAAGTTGATCGTGGATTATCAATAAGGACTTAAATTGATTTTTCCTGGGTCGATGCCCGAGCGGTTAATGGGGACGGACTGTAAATTCGTTGGCAATATGTCTACGCTGGTTCAAATCCAGCTCGGCCCAATAATTCGCCGATCCACCATGAAATGATGTAACCATTTGTTGTTCTCCGGAAATGCCCAATGCGCTCTGATACAGAAGAATAAAAATCTGCTACATCCCTACCACTATTTATTTTATTACGTATTTTTTCCACAAATTCAGATCTTGCTAATGATCTAGAGTCATATCAAGATCTGTAAGTATAAAGTCAAAAGACTCTTTTTTATTTTCATTGATTCATTGAAAGATTGATTTTCAATCGATTTGGCAATAACGAACAGATTACTAGTAATCCGTGTAGATCTCGCTAAAGTGCATATCCATATAAATATCAATATATTAGTCCCGCCTCTGCCAGTTAGAACAAGACAATTCGAATCTAAAATCGAAATAGAAAGGCTTTGAATGAAATCGTAAGAATATGCATGCTGTACACCTTTTTCCTGGGATTGTAGTTCAATTGGTCAGAGCACCGCCCTGTCAAGGCGGAAGCTGCGGGTTCGAGCCCCGTCAGTCCCGATGGATAGAAATCCAATAAAAGAATACATCAATTCATTTCTTCTGTGAAAGGGAGTCAAAATAACAAACAGAATCTCATTCCTAACAGGGATCTCTCTTTTCTTTTTCTTTTTTTTTTTCGTTTCACATTTCTCATCAAACCAATAGGGTAATTTCCATTTCTTCAACTAATACTGATTGATGGAAAAGAAACATATGTGGATTAGCACAATTATTAGTAGCGTCATATTCAGGATTCCAAGAGAAGGAGATACCGTACTACTAGACCTGGCTTTTTCGATTACTCCCGATCTGTGTAATGAAATAGAGTACTATAGAATATGTTTCCCACGAACACACACACACAAATGGAATTTGCACGATACAAAAAAAATGGAACGCAGTTCCTTTGATTTTGATAGAATACTTTAAGATTCAAAGTTTATCCTTTTCTGGCTCCGATTTTGTATAACCTCAAGTACTAATTTCAATTCCTAATTATTTGCATTTTAAACAATCTATCTCATTCCAATTTCACACCGAACTTTTGATATATGTTTATCCTATTACTAATCGAAGGATGAGAATATTAAAAAAAGTAAAGGAATTTTGGATTGGATCAGAAATAAATTCTTGAATTTGGTATGGATAAAAGATCTTCCTATGTTATACTATTCAATTCTTGACGATGAATCGATTTGATAGTTCAGATATTGTTATTCATGATATTGATCCGATTCGATATCATCGAGATGTAATTTATACCATTGAATTTACCGACGAAAGATTTATCATCTCTATGGGATTAAATCCCGAGTTATTGTGAATTAAAGAGAAATCTAACGATGAGATTATGGAAGTAAATATTCTCGCATTTATTGCTACTGCACTGTTCATTCTAGTTCCTACTGCCTTCTTACTTATAATTTACGTAAAAACGGTAAGTCAAAGTGATTAATTTGACTTAAACTTTACTTCTTAGTTCTTATCAATGCAATGATGGAAGAAAAAATGAAAAAGGATTTCAATTTCGCGTCTTACTCTTAAATGAAATGATCGGACTAGAATCAGCAGTATTCTATGAAATCTGATAGTATGGTAGAAAGAAATAAAATCTATTTCTTTCTACCATACTATCTATTATTGTAGTGTATAAAGTTTGACTCTATAAAGATAGAGGTTTAATATGAATCAATTTACATATATCTATCTTGATATATATAGAATATCAATCACATATATGTAATGTACATAGCGTCCCAATTTTGTTCTTTGTTTCATCTATTTGATTTGTATTGGTTCCAATTAATCTGAAATAATCAAAAGGCAACTCTTATTCTTCCGATTCGAATTTATAGATTTCTGATTATTTTCAAGACCAATCCCGGTATCATATTAAAAAAAATAAAATAATCTTTTTAGCATTCCGAAGAAGTAATTGATTAAATAGTTGACAGATGATCCAGGGGTTCTATGGGAAACTTTTTCCTATTTCGAAAAGATTAGTAAAACCCAACCGATTTTGAACGTTTGAACCATGATATGAAATGAAAACATAAATCCAATTTCGAAACTAAAATAAATAATAAACCAAATAATAAAACAAGCGGTAAACACGTAATATGTGACTCGCCTAAGGCAACGGCAATATCTTATTATGTGTAGTATCTCCTTAGACAACTACTAATCTTGTTTCCTATAGAAAGTGTGTATCCGCGCTTAATAACTAATAAAAAAAGGATTTCTTTTCTCTTTGAAAAAAGTAAAAAGGGGGGGTAAAAAAATAAATAAAAAAATAAAAAACGGGTTCTGCGGTTCCTCATTGTCCATATATAACTTTGGTAAGAGCCAGTTCATCGAAATCGATATTTTAGAAAGAATTCGGTTGGAATAAATTTCCTATTATTTGTATTACCTTGACTTTAAAAATACGAACATGGGAAAAATTCAAATATTTGTTTAATTGAAAGAGTATTTTCTATTTCTATATTATCCATAGAATACATTACTCCATTCGAATACACTATAATTCCGAAATGCAGATATTTTTGAATTCCATTTAGAAATTGAATTAATGAATTAAATATAAAAATGAAAAAGAATTCAGAACCCATCTATAAAACAATGGATACAGTTTGATTTTAGTTTTTTCCCTCAACTCGATTAGTAGTATCTTTAGAGTCCACTTCTTCCCCATACTACGAGGGAAAGGGAAAATGTAAAGACTACCATTAAAGCAGCCCAAGCGAGACTTACTATATCCATGTAAATTATGTCTCCTATTTCTATCAATATGAAGGAATTCTATTTCTGTTATTGTTCACTAATAATAGTGGAATCACTGGCACAGAGTCAAAAAGGGATTCTGGCCTAACATCATTGACGAAAGAATCCAATAAATCCGATTATAACATCTAACAAGTTCTTATATGATTTCTAGTATAATCAGAAAACATTAAGCACAAACAAAATATCCGAAGACACCCTTGGAAGTGTTAAGGGAATGAATGTTACTAACAGGTAGGAATAATAAGACCTATGCTTTATTTTGTTGCCCTCCATTTCATTAAGTAAAAAGAATATAGAATCAAGATAGATCGCTTTGCATACTCTTATTTCCATTTGATCTAATCCTTACCGTCTCCCGATTGTCTCTGTAAAACAATCGGAAGACAGCCGAATAAATTCTTTCACTAGGGGTTACCAAAAAGAAAGAATTCTTTTTTTCTTTTTAAATCTTAATTATTAAATTATTCATTAATTATTTCATATTTCATTAATATTAATAATTAATATATATTTAGAATATAATTCTAATTAGTATAATTAGAATATTCTTTTTGAATATTTTCTATATTATTATATTATTTAATATTTATTTTCTATTTTTATTGAATTTCATTTTCTATTTGAATATTAAATCTCTATTTTAATATTCAAAATCTTATTATAAATATAGATATTCAATTCTAATTTTCTAATTAGATTATATAGATATAGATATTATTAGAATTCTAAAATAAACATAATATAAAATAAAAAATAAAAAAAAGAAAGCCAATTAGCTATTCATTCAATCTAACTAATATTGAATAAATGCCGGAGTGCTCATATACTTTCAGGAGTCTGTATACAAATTCCACCCCTTCCCCAACTAAAAATGGAATTCGATTCCCTGTCCGATCTATATCTATCCCTATCCAATCTAATTCAAGACCCAGTCAGTAGACAGACACTCCATTAGTAGTGGAGTGGAAGGACTATCATATCCAAATTTACCGATTCCTTTTCACTACTAGAATCTTTCTTGAATCCGAGACGTAAGGATTTATAGAATTTTAAAGAATAAAACCTGCAGATGCTTAGAATTTAGAATCAAGGAAGTCTCAAGAGTCCTTTTCCCCCGCTTGCTTCTGCTGGAAAAAATTGTCAAGTTTTATATCAACAAAACGGAATAAACTATTTTGTCGATCAGGCGACACCCGGATTTGAACTGGGGAAAAAGGATTTGCAGTCCCCCGCCTTACCGCTCGGCCATGCCGCCAAAATGATACAAAAAAAATATATGAGAATACCCCCCCAAAAACCAAAAAAGGGGGTTCTAAACTTCTTTTTTTTATTTGTTTGTATCTTCAATTCTGTTTTCCTTAATCCCATTCTTAAAAGAGACCCCCCTTTTTTCTATTGAAAAAGCAAATGTGCACTTTCAGTCAAAAAAGCTAAAATTCAGGACAAATCGGAACCATTAACTATTATTATTAATTCATGAATGATTCTTGAATTTGAATTTAAAAGAAAATG
>JAIVEN010000055.1:82500-87500 GCA_026686845.1 Adenanthera pavonina
CAATCACTTAGCCAAAATCACGGAACTATTCGTATGTTGTTGAATAGAAATAAGGAATGCCGATCTTTGATAATTTTGTCATCGGATCATTGTTTTCAAATGGTCCCATTCAACGATGTAAAATATCACAATGTGATAAAAGAATCAATTAAAAGAGATCCTCTAATTCCAATTAGGAATTCGTTAGGCCCTTTAGGAATAGCCCTTCAAGTTGCAAGGTTTTATTCATTTTACCGTTTAATAACTCATAATCAGATCTCGATAACTAAATATTTGCAACTTGACAATTTAAAGGAAACTTTTCAAGTATTTAAATATTATTTAATGGGCGAAAACGGGAGAATTTATAAGCCTGATCTATGCAGTAACATCGTTTTGAATCCATTCCATTTTAATTGGCATGTTCTCCATCATAATTATCATGATAATTCTTGTGAAAAAACATGTACAATAGTTAACCTTGGGCAATTTCTTTGTGAAAATGTATGTATAGCTAAAAACGGACCACACCTAAAATCGGGTCAAGTTCTAATTGTTCAAATTGATTCTGTAGTAATAAGATCGGCTAACCCTTATTTGGCGACTCCAGGAGCAACTGTTCATGGCCATTATGGAGAAATGCTTTATGAAGGAGATATATTAGTTACATTTATATATGAAAAATCGAGATCTGGTGATATAACACAGGGTCTTCCAAAAGTGGAACAGGTATTAGAAGTGCGTTCGATTGATTCAATATCGATGAACCTAGAAAAGAGAGTTGAGGGTTGGAACGAGCGTATAACAAGAATTCTTGGCATTCCCTGGGGATTCTTGATTGGTGCTGAGCTAATTATAGTGCAAAGTCGTATTTCTTTGGTTAATAAGATCCAAAAGGTTTATCGATCCCAGGGGGTGCAGATCCATAATAGACATATAGAAATTATTGTGCGTCAAATAACATCAAAAGTATTGGTTTCAGAAGATGGAATGTCTAATGTTTTTTCACCTGGTGAACTAATTGGATTGTTGCGAGCTGAACGAACGGGACGTGCTTTGGAAGAAGCGATCTGTTACCGAGCCCTATTATTGGGAATAACGAAAACATCTCTGAATACTCAAAGTTTTATATCCGAAGCGAGTTTTCAAGAAACTGCTAGAGTTTTAGCAAAGGCCGCTCTCCGGGGTCGTATCGATTGGTTGAAAGGTCTGAAAGAGAACGTTGTTTTAGGAGGGACGATACCCGTTGGTACCGGATTCAAAAGATTAATGCACCGTTCAAGGCCAAGGCAACATAACAAGATTACTTTGGAAAAAAAAAAGGTTTTCGAGGGAGAAATGAGAGATATTTTGTTCCACCACAGAGAATTATTTGATTTTTTCATTTCAAAGAATTTATGTGATATATCAGAGCAATCATTTCGAGGATTTAATCATTCCTAAGAGCGGATTCACCCCTTTCCTTTCAACGCGGGCATTTTATTTGGTAATAGTAATAAAGATAATAACGAATAGAAAAAAATGAATGGCCTGATCGTGTATCAACGGCCAATCTTCGGTAGAAGAGAAGGTTCCATCGGAACAATTATTTATTTCTATTTCAGGATACCTGATCTCTTTTTTTCAAATTCTTTTTTTTTATTTGAAAAAAAAGAGAGAGAAAGTGTGGGGAGAAATGACAAAAAGATATTGGAACATAACTTTGGAAGAGATGATGGAAGCAGGAGTTCATTTTGGCCATGGTACTAGGAAATGGAATCCTACAATGGCACCTTATATATCTGCAAAGCGTAAGGGTATTCATATTACAAATCTTACTAGAACTGCTCGTTTTTTATCAGAAGCTTGTGATTTAGTTTTTGATGCAGCAAGTAGTGGAAAACAATTCTTAATTGTTGGTACCAAAAATAAAGCAGCTGATTCAGTAGCGCGGGCTGCAATAAGAGCTCGGTGTCATTATGTTAATAAAAAATGGCTCGGTGGTATGTTAACGAATTGGTATACTACAGAAAGGAGACTTCATAAGTTCAGGGACTTGAGAACGGAACAAAAGACGGGGAGATTCAACTGTCTTCCGAAAAGAGATGCCGCTATGTTGAAGAGACAATTATCTCGCTTGGAAACATATCTGGGCGGCATTAAATATATGACGGGGTTACCCGATATTGTAATAATCGTTGATCAGCAAGAAGAATATATGGCTCTTCGAGAATGTATCACTTTGGGAATTCCAACGATTTGTTTAATCGATACCAATTGTGAACCGGATCTCGCAGATATCTCGATTCCAGCTAATGATGATGCTATAGCTTCAATCCGATTAATTCTTACCAAATTAGTATTTGCAATTTGTGAGGGTCGTTCTAGCTATATACGAAATTCTTGATTAATAATAAGATAAATAAATTATTTGGTTTGGGGAACTCCATAGATTTATGGAATCGGTTACTATACTATTACTGAATCGCGCAAAAAAGAATAATCGGAGATATTATGGGATTAGTTGATATTCAAAATCCAAAATTTAAGTAGACAAGCCGAAAAAGAGATGGTTGAATCAAAATAATTCCTTTTAAAGTTGTATTTCTTTCAGAGGGCAATATGAATGTTCTATTATGTTCCATCAACACATTAAAAAGATTATACGATATATCGGCTGTGGAAGTAGGCCAACATTTCTATTGGCAAATAGGGGGTTTCCAAGTCCATGCCCAAGTACTTATTACTTCTTGGGTTGTAATTGCTATTTTATTAGTTTCAACCATTATAGCTGTTCGAAATCCGCAAACCGTTCCTACTGACGGTCAGAATTTCTTTGAATATGTCCTTGAATTCATTCGAGACGTGAGCAAAACTCAGATTGGAGAAGAATATGGTCCATGGGTTCCCTTTATTGGAACTATGTTTCTATTTATTTTTGTTTCTAATTGGTCAGGGGCTCTTTTGCCTTGGAAAATCATACAGTTACCTCATGGGGAGTTAGCTGCACCCACAAATGATATAAATACTACTGTTGCATTAGCTTTACTTACGTCGGTAGCATATTTCTATGCGGGTCTTTCAAAAAAAGGATTAGGTTATTTTGGTAAATACATCCAACCAACCCCAATCCTTTTACCGATTAACATCTTAGAAGATTTCACAAAACCCTTATCACTTAGTTTTCGACTTTTCGGAAATATATTAGCTGATGAATTAGTAGTTGTTGTTCTTGTTTCTTTAGTACCTTTAGTGGTTCCTATACCTGTCATGTTCCTTGGATTATTTACAAGCGGTATTCAAGCTCTTATTTTTGCAACTTTAGCTGCGGCTTATATAGGTGAATCCATGGAAGGCCATCATTGACTAGTTTTCGAAATAGTCTTTGTTTTTAGCTTAGCCCGCCGCAATGTATGTGCGGTTCAAAATAATCTACTTAAGGGAACGTAACAAAAATATAGAAAGAAATTTATAAAAAAGGTTATCCAAAAAGATGCAAATAAGGTCTAAATAAAATAAGTATACGATTTTGTCTAAAAGTAAAATTCAAATTATTGTAAAAAAATAAATTGTAAAAAAAAATAGGATAGGAGTGGGGGGGTCAAACTAGGTGTATAGAATCTAATCGCTATAAGAGTTTTGTGGATGTTTAAAAAAAGAATTCTCGAATCCGATTGAATCTAAGACACGAATAATAGGTTTACGGTATGTAAAAAACACATGTATATGTGATATTAGATATTAACTAGTTATATATGAACTAATATATGAACTAAACATATATCTAAATTTGCCCTGCTACTGTAAATTTAGATAGGGATTCAAAAATGGAAGTCCTTCCGTTTTATCTAGAATTGTGAATTGAATCTTGAATGACTAAAGAGATTAAATCAAGAAAAAGAACGAAGAATTCAAAGAATGGTTTGGAAATGTAAAGTAAGATAAGAACAAAAGTTGTAGGGATTCAACTACGTGGATAGAAACTAAAAAAGAAATATCGAAGTCTTTCTGATAGTTCGATAAATATTATTATAGTTCAATAAATATTCTTCGGAATTCTTAATTACTTCGACTGGATAAATCTTAGTGATGGAATAATTAAGTCATAATTTGTTGGTTGATTGTATCATTAACTATTTCTTTTCTTTATTTTGGGTGCGAGGAACTTATCATGAATCCACTGATTTCTGCCGCTTCGGTTATTGCTGCTGGGTTGGCCGTCGGGCTTGCTTCTATTGGACCTGGGGTTGGTCAAGGTACTGCTGCAGGTCAAGCTGTAGAAGGGATCGCGAGACAACCCGAGGCAGAGGGAAAAATACGGGGTACTTTATTGCTTAGTCTGGCTTTTATGGAAGCTTTAACAATTTATGGGCTGGTTGTAGCATTAGCGCTTTTATTTGCGAATCCTTTTGTTTAATCCTAAAAATACAAATCAAATACATATATTTTTTTTCCGTGGACTTGCTTTGCTGCTCTTGCTTTTTCGAATCCTATTAAGATTTTACTTCTACAATTATTTATTCGTTCGGATTCAGACAAGAACCCATGGGAAGGACTGATTTGAGGGTGAGTAATTAGCATACTGACTCGCCTTCTTCCTTCCCCTTTTTACTTTTTAGTCCAATGAACCCCCCTTTTTAGAAAGTTTTTAGAAAGTGTTGCAAAAAACTAGGTATTTGGCAATTGACATAAGACCTGGTATTTAATTCTAATAAGTATCATTTTCTTATGGAAAATCTTCCAATTGACCAATTTCATTTAAATAAAATTAATAAAATCAATATACAATATCTAAATATATTGATATTGCTATTAATATATTGAAAAATAAAATAGAATGAATATATAAATCGAATTCTAAATTATTACTAAATTATTATATTAGATTTCTATTAGATTAGATTCTATTAATAAACTAATAAATAATTAATTTAATTAATTAAATTTAATAGAATAAATAATTATGATTAATAAAAAAAATAAAAAAAATCGATAAAAATAAAAAATAGAAATCAGAAATCATAGAAAGATAATTAGTTTAT
>JAIVEN010000055.1:92500-97500 GCA_026686845.1 Adenanthera pavonina
GGAATTCGAATTTGAATTTCTAATTAGATTCTTTTTAGATTCTTTATTATATATTATATTAAGATTAGATTAATTATTATATTAGATATTATATATACTTATTATATAATATAATAATAAATAGAATATTAATATTCTATTATATTAATTCATATTCTTTATTATTATTTAACTTTATTATTATTTAATTAATAATATGATATGAGATTTTAATATGAAATTAATTAATATTATTTAAATATTATTTAATATGAAATAATATGAAAAAGTCAAAGAGAGATAAGATAGAAATATTCAATATAAAAAGGGGCCTTTTTCAATTGGGGAGAGATGGCTGAGTGGACTAAAGCGTCGGATTGCTAATCCGTTGTACGAATTTTTCGTACCGAGGGTTCGAATCCCTCTCTCTCCGTTTCCATCGATGATTTGGTATTTTATTTACCTTTTGAATTTATAGAACAGAGCCCTTTTTGTTTCTTTTCTTTGTTTGTTTGATTTTTTTATTAACGATTAATTTAATAATATTGAATTTTAAATTAATAATTTAATAGTTAAATATTAAATAATAGTATAAGTATAATAGTTAAAGATGTTAAATAGATAATAAGAATATTTCAAAATCAAGCACAAGCAAGGAAAACACAGAAAACAAAAGAATCAAAAATCATATTTTTTATTCTTCACGTCCCGGATTACGTCCTGGATCATTAGATAGGAATCCGAAGATGAAAAGAGAAACAAAGAATATCACTACCGTGTAAACAAAAAGTTTTAGAGTAAGCATTACACAATCTCCAAGATCATTAAAAAAAAAGAAAGAGAATAGATTCTCCTATACTACACATGAGGATTCACACTGTAAAACTTATCTGATCTTAGAAATTAAAATTGTTAAAATGTTCGAATCTTTTTTTCGAATAAATTATGAATTTTTCTAGGACAGTATTCAATTTAAGGATCTCATCGAAAACTTACAGCAGCTTGCCAAACAAAAGCTAAGAGAAAAAAGAGTACAGGTATTACTGGCATAATATCTACAATTGGATTCAAAAAAGCGTAGGCTTCAGGTAATTTCGCGAAGAAAAGATTACTTGAATAAAGGGCGGAGTTAATACAAATACAGACCAAACTAAAGATATTAAGCATAGCAAACATTTTGTTCTTTAAGATAATTGTATTTTTTCTTTTTGTGAGTTAAATTAATTAAAATTAAGTTAATATATTCTGAATTTTATAATAATAATAAACGAATTTTCAATTTCTTTTTTGAATTTCGTTTTTTTGTTATTCTTTATTTCTATTAAATATAAATATTCTAAATGAAATAAAGAATAACAAAAAATTGAAAATAAAAATAGAATAAATGAAAAAAATCGAATTAATTACGAAGAAAATGATGAATCAAATAAAAAAAGTAGACTCAAAAAATCCTTCTTTGATTTGAACTTATCCAATTCAAAATCTTTCCATTCTGAAATAAAAAAAATAAAAAATAGAAGAAATCAGACTTTCATGCAATATCTTAATTGAATTATATGTAATGATCAATAATTGAAGTTTCATTCTATATCTAGCCATATCAAAATTCTAGCAACAATTTATTCTATAGATATTTAGATATTTGGACTGGAATTGACGAACAACCAATATCAATAATAGTGTTTATTAGTGTCGAAAGGAAATAGAAATGGGGCGTGGCCAAGCGGTAAGGCAACGGGTTTTGGTCCCGCTATTCGGAGGTTCGAATCCTTCCGTCCCAGAGCATATCCATTCATGATATATATCATATCTGAATACAAATTGTATATCATAATAAAGATTGCCCTTTTTTGAGAAACCTTCTGTTTAAGAGTATATAATATTGGGTAGAATGGGATTCTTCTTTTTTTTTTAATGATTCGTCTCTAAATCGAGTCACTTTGAAAATGTAGATTCAAAAAGAACTTATTCTTTTTTATTCGTGTTATTGTTGTTATTGTATATTACAAATTTATAATATATATTATTCTAATAATAAAAAAATATGTTAAATAGAAAAAAATATATTAAATTCTTATATTAGAATTTAGAATTTATATATATCTAAATAATAATATATATAAGATAAGTAATAAGAATAATAAGAATTTTATAATAATTTGAATTATGAATTCGAATTCTATTAATTTTCTATTAATTCCATTTTTTTCTATTTTTTATTATTGTTTATTTAAGTTTAAGAATAAGAATATTTCGAATTTCTTTTTTTTCTAAAAAATAAATAAATAGAATAGAAATTCTATTCCTACAATATCGAGTTAATTTTATTTTTTTTCCTTTCTATTTACTTTCTAAATAAATAGAAATTTGCCATTCATTTAGAAGGAAAAGATATGGATTATTATGTATCGATTGAATCAATGACTATTCATGATTTCAGAATTGAATCAATTACATGCCGGCTCCAAATTAGAGGAATGTTATGGTAAAACTTCGTTTGAAACGATGTGGTAAAAAGCAACGTGCGGCTTGAAAGACATGATTAGATTAGCCGCGGATTCATACATCCACCATTTTTCTATTATATAGAAATGAGGGTGCTCTTTCTCGACATCGTTTGTTCTATTCCACTCGAATTTCTTTTTTTGGGGAGGGGGGAGGTTTTGATGATGGAAATAGTACATGATGGAGCTCGAGTTGATTCATTTCTCAGGGGCAAGTTTCTAGGGTTAGTGAAAATTAATAAGTTAGAACAACTTCGTAAGTATATTTTCGCTATAGAAATCGAAATAGTTTTACCAATTCGAGCAAGTTTCAAAAAAAAAAGTAAAATTTGTTGGAATTGGTAAAACTATTTCGATCAAAAGTGGATCCGGGGGAATCAACCATCTATTTGTACGATTCTTTGATGGAAAGAAATAAAAAATGGGTATGTTGCTGCCATTTTTGAAATGATTAAAGGTCCTCGAAATAATGTCTAAACCCAATGATTCAAGGAAAAGCTAAGGGATCGTGGAACAAGTAAATACCATTTTCAATTGTCTCAACAACTATATTAGACTGAAGACGAAAAATGGATTCTAGGGGACAGACAAGAAAGGGGGTAGAGACCGCTCAATAAATGAAATAAAATACCTAACTAAAGGTTTTGTTTTCCTTTGAGTTATTTGAGAGTTATCCAACTTGAGTTATGAGGTTGCGAATACGAGTGATTTTTTTCGGGAAAGAATAAGAAAAAAGTATTTAATTTAAATCATAGTCTAATTGATTTGATGATTTTATGGATCTATTTGACATCATAATTCTATACATAGACATAATTTCGAATTTTCTCGAGCCGTACGAGGAGAAAACTTCTTATACGTTTCTAGGGGGGGTGTATTGTTTATCTATCCCAATGAGCCGTTTATCGAATCGTTGCAATTGATGTTCGATCCCGAAGAGAGGGGAGAGATCTTCGGAGAGTGGGTTTTTATGATCCGATAAAGAATCAAACCTATTTAAATATTCCCGTTATTCTATATTTCCTTGAAAAAGGCGCTCAACCTACAGGAACTGTTCAGGATATTTCAAAAGAGGCGGGTGTTTTTATGAGACTTTATCCTAATCAACAAACAAAATTCAATTTCAATTAAAAAAAATAAATAAAAAAAGAGGGTGTGGATGACTTGTATATAGATTTATATAATCCTTTTCTCTCTTATCCCCCCCCGCTCTCTTGTTCTATTCATACCTAATTTTGGATTTCTTATTTTTATTATTAATTTATTATTATTAATTTTGAATTTGAATTCAATTCAATTGGATTTCAATTGGTATTTATTAAATGGTTATTTAATATTTAAGTTTTTAATTCGTTTATTTTCTCCATTGTATTCTTTTTTCAACATTAATATTGACAACAGTGTATTAAACAAATATAATCCGATCGGGAATAAATGGATCCATTTATTCCCGTTCCATAGGATTCTTTTTACTTCATCAAATAGGTGGGTTTGTTGGATTTTCTGTGATAGAAACAAGAAAAGAAGTTCTTTTTTTTTTAATTAAAGAAATAGAATATTAGAATATATTCTTTATAATTTAGAATTTTATAATTATAATAATATAATAAAATAATATAAAAGAATATAAATATAATCAAAAATATGATTATAATAATAAGAATCTTTAAATAAAACGAAAATAATGTATAACATAGGAGACAAAGAGGCGGTCTATAAATTGTTATTTTCTTTTTTTTATCTGTTATCTGAAAAGATTTCTTGTATTTTCATCTGATCTGAACGTTTTTATGTTCAGAATCGATTCGACTTCGACATTTAAAATCTTTTTTCTTTCAATTGGATTTTAGATTTTAATGGAATATTTTTTTATTATCCAATTCAATCTTTTTATTTATTTTGATTGCGATTGTATCTACACATCCTATTAGTTTATTTTTGTGGTTCATTTTTTTAGGGTTGCTAACTCAATGGTAGAGTACTCGGCTTTTAAGTGCGACTCCAATTTTTACACATTTCTATGAAGCAATAGATTCGTCCATACCATCGGTAGAGTTTGTAAGACCACGACTGATCCAGAAAGGAATGAATGGAAAAAGCAGCATGTCGTATCAATGGAGAATTCTAGGAATATTTCATTGTTATTGGATCGGGCCAAAATCCTTGTTTGAATTCTTGGCTCGCAAAAAAAGAAATTCACAGTTGGGTTGAATTAATAAATGGATAGAGTTTGGTGGCTCCAATTATAGGGAAACAAAAAGGAACGAGCTTTCGTTTTTAATTTGAATGATTACCCCATCTAATTATACGTTAAAAATCAAAATATTAGTACTTGATGTGGGAAAAGGTTTTCCCATGAATGGATTATTGATTTTTGTTATGAATCCTAACTATTAGCTATTCTCCATTATATTATGGGGTGGTGATAAATGTGTAGAAGAAAGAGTATATTGATAAAGATATTCTTTTCTTTTTTCCAAAATCAAAAGAGCGATTGGGTTGAGAAAATAAAGGATT
>JAIVEN010000056.1:0-2500 GCA_026686845.1 Adenanthera pavonina
AGTAGTATTTATATCATTTGTGGGTGCAGCTAACTCCCCATGAGGTAACTGTATGATTTTCCAAGGCAAAAGAGCCCCTGACCAATTAGAAACAAAAATAAATAGAAACATAGTTCCAATAAAGGGAACCCATGGACCATATTCTTCTCCAATCTGAGTTTTGCTCACGTCTCGAATGAATTCAAGGACATATTCAAAGAAATTCTGACCGTCAGTAGGAACGGTTTGCGGATTTCGAACAGCTATAATGGTTGAAACTAATAAAATAGCAATTACAACCCAAGAAGTAATAAGTACTTGGGCATGGACTTGGAAACCCCCTATTTGCCAATAGAAATGTTGGCCTACTTCCACAGCCGATATATCGTATAATCTTTTTAATGTGTTGATGGAACATAATAGAACATTCATATTGCCCTCTGAAAGAAATACAACTTTAAAAGGAATTATTTTGATTCAACCATCTCTTTTTCGGCTTGTCTACTTAAATTTTGGATTTTGAATATCAACTAATCCCATAATATCTCCGATTATTCTTTTTTGCGCGATTCAGTAATAGTATAGTAACCGATTCCATAAATCTATGGAGTTCCCCAAACCAAATAATTTATTTATCTTATTATTAATCAAGAATTTCGTATATAGCTAGAACGACCCTCACAAATTGCAAATACTAATTTGGTAAGAATTAATCGGATTGAAGCTATAGCATCATCATTAGCTGGAATCGAGATATCTGCGAGATCCGGTTCACAATTGGTATCGATTAAACAAATCGTTGGAATTCCCAAAGTGATACATTCTCGAAGAGCCATATATTCTTCTTGCTGATCAACGATTATTACAATATCGGGTAACCCCGTCATATATTTAATGCCGCCCAGATATGTTTCCAAGCGAGATAATTGTCTCTTCAACATAGCGGCATCTCTTTTCGGAAGACAGTTGAATCTCCCCGTCTTTTGTTCCGTTCTCAAGTCCCTGAACTTATGAAGTCTCCTTTCTGTAGTATACCAATTCGTTAACATACCACCGAGCCATTTTTTATTAACATAATGACACCGAGCTCTTATTGCAGCCCGCGCTACTGAATCAGCTGCTTTATTTTTGGTACCAACAATTAAGAATTGTTTTCCACTACTTGCTGCATCAAAAACTAAATCACAAGCTTCTGATAAAAAACGAGCAGTTCTAGTAAGATTTGTAATATGAATACCCTTACGCTTTGCAGATATATAAGGTGCCATTGTAGGATTCCATTTCCTAGTACCATGGCCAAAATGAACTCCTGCTTCCATCATCTCTTCCAAAGTTATGTTCCAATATCTTTTTGTCATTTCTCCCCACACTTTCTCTCTCTTTTTTTTCAAATAAAAAAAAAGAATTTGAAAAAAAGAGATCAGGTATCCTGAAATAGAAATAAATAATTGTTCCGATGGAACCTTCTCTTCTACCGAAGATTGGCCGTTGATACACGATCAGGCCATTCATTTTTTTCTATTCGTTATTATCTTTATTACTATTACCAAATAAAATGCCCGCGTTGAAAGGAAAGGGGTGAATCCGCTCTTAGGAATGATTAAATCCTCGAAATGATTGCTCTGATATATCACATAAATTCTTTGAAATGAAAAAATCAAATAATTCTCTGTGGTGGAACAAAATATCTCTCATTTCTCCCTCGAAAACCTTTTTTTTTTCCAAAGTAATCTTGTTATGTTGCCTTGGCCTTGAACGGTGCATTAATCTTTTGAATCCGGTACCAACGGGTATCGTCCCTCCTAAAACAACGTTCTCTTTCAGACCTTTCAACCAATCGATACGACCCCGGAGAGCGGCCTTTGCTAAAACTCTAGCAGTTTCTTGAAAACTCGCTTCGGATATAAAACTTTGAGTATTCAGAGATGTTTTCGTTATTCCCAATAATAGGGCTCGGTAACAGATCGCTTCTTCCAAAGCACGTCCCGTTCGTTCAGCTCGCAACAATCCAATTAGTTCACCAGGTGAAAAAACATTAGACATTCCATCTTCTGAAACCAATACTTTTGATGTTATTTGACGCACAATAATTTCTATATGTCTATTATGGATCTGCACCCCCTGGGATCGATAAACCTTTTGGATCTTATTAACCAAAGAAATACGACTTTGCACTATAATTAGCTCAGCACCAATCAAGAATCCCCAGGGAATGCCAAGAATTCTTGTTATACGCTCGTTCCAACCCTCAACTCTCTTTTCTAGGTTCATCGATATTGAATCAATCGAACGCACTTCTAATACCTGTTCCACTTTTGGAAGACCCTGTGTTATATCACCAGATCTCGATTTTTCATATATAAATGTAACTAATATATCTCCTTCATAAAGCATTTCTCCATAATGGCCATGAACAGTTGCTCCTGGAGTCGCCAAATAAGGGTTAGCCGATCTTATTACTACAGAATCAATTTGAACAATTAGAACTTGACCCGATTTTAGGTGTGGTCCGTTTTTAGCT
>JAIVEN010000056.1:12500-17500 GCA_026686845.1 Adenanthera pavonina
ACTTAACCTTTTCACCACTTCAATTGTTCAAAAAAGAATTCGAATTCGCAGAGAAGAGAGAGAATTTTACCTATTTTTTTAGTAGAATTTGTAGAATAGGATTGAGGTACGTAATAAGGCTTAGATTTATTAAACATGCGCAGATATAACTCTAGCCTAGCTATAGTTATCTATATAGATGTCTCTTCCTTTATTGCAGTCCTATTCATTCGGGACAACACATGTCGTGTTAAATTTGGATTTTCTATTCAATCTATTTAATGAAAAATTGTAAAAAAAAATGGAAGCACGAAAATTTCCTGAAAATTCCCATAGGCATTATACACGGATAAGATACCCGATTAGATAATATCTGTGTAACAATTTATGTTCTAGGGTTTACATATACTGATAATTGCTGTTATAATTGAAATGGGATTTTTTTCTTGAAAAATAAATACTGAGTAGTTATGTCTCAATTTGGATTTTCTTATCTCATTAGGAAAAAACCATTTTCTTTTAAATTCAAATTCAAGAATCATTCATGAATTAATAATAATAGTTAATGGTTCCGATTTGTCCTGAATTTTAGCTTTTTTGACTGAAAGTGCACATTTGCTTTTTCAATAGAAAAAAGGGGGGTCTCTTTTAAGAATGGGATTAAGGAAAACAGAATTGAAGATACAAACAAATAAAAAAAAGAAGTTTAGAACCCCCTTTTTTGGTTTTTGGGGGGGTATTCTCATATATTTTTTTTGTATCATTTTGGCGGCATGGCCGAGCGGTAAGGCGGGGGACTGCAAATCCTTTTTCCCCAGTTCAAATCCGGGTGTCGCCTGATCGACAAAATAGTTTATTCCGTTTTGTTGATATAAAACTTGACAATTTTTTCCAGCAGAAGCAAGCGGGGGAAAAGGACTCTTGAGACTTCCTTGATTCTAAATTCTAAGCATCTGCAGGTTTTATTCTTTAAAATTCTATAAATCCTTACGTCTCGGATTCAAGAAAGATTCTAGTAGTGAAAAGGAATCGGTAAATTTGGATATGATAGTCCTTCCACTCCACTACTAATGGAGTGTCTGTCTACTGACTGGGTCTTGAATTAGATTGGATAGGGATAGATATAGATCGGACAGGGAATCGAATTCCATTTTTAGTTGGGGAAGGGGTGGAATTTGTATACAGACTCCTGAAAGTATATGAGCACTCCGGCATTTATTCAATATTAGTTAGATTGAATGAATAGCTAATTGGCTTTCTTTTTTTTATTTTTTATTTTATATTATGTTTATTTTAGAATTCTAATAATATCTATATCTATATAATCTAATTAGAAAATTAGAATTGAATATCTATATTTATAATAAGATTTTGAATATTAAAATAGAGATTTAATATTCAAATAGAAAATGAAATTCAATAAAAATAGAAAATAAATATTAAATAATATAATAATATAGAAAATATTCAAAAAGAATATTCTAATTATACTAATTAGAATTATATTCTAAATATATATTAATTATTAATATTAATGAAATATGAAATAATTAATGAATAATTTAATAATTAAGATTTAAAAAGAAAAAAAGAATTCTTTCTTTTTGGTAACCCCTAGTGAAAGAATTTATTCGGCTGTCTTCCGATTGTTTTACAGAGACAATCGGGAGACGGTAAGGATTAGATCAAATGGAAATAAGAGTATGCAAAGCGATCTATCTTGATTCTATATTCTTTTTACTTAATGAAATGGAGGGCAACAAAATAAAGCATAGGTCTTATTATTCCTACCTGTTAGTAACATTCATTCCCTTAACACTTCCAAGGGTGTCTTCGGATATTTTGTTTGTGCTTAATGTTTTCTGATTATACTAGAAATCATATAAGAACTTGTTAGATGTTATAATCGGATTTATTGGATTCTTTCGTCAATGATGTTAGGCCAGAATCCCTTTTTGACTCTGTGCCAGTGATTCCACTATTATTAGTGAACAATAACAGAAATAGAATTCCTTCATATTGATAGAAATAGGAGACATAATTTACATGGATATAGTAAGTCTCGCTTGGGCTGCTTTAATGGTAGTCTTTACATTTTCCCTTTCCCTCGTAGTATGGGGAAGAAGTGGACTCTAAAGATACTACTAATCGAGTTGAGGGAAAAAACTAAAATCAAACTGTATCCATTGTTTTATAGATGGGTTCTGAATTCTTTTTCATTTTTATATTTAATTCATTAATTCAATTTCTAAATGGAATTCAAAAATATCTGCATTTCGGAATTATAGTGTATTCGAATGGAGTAATGTATTCTATGGATAATATAGAAATAGAAAATACTCTTTCAATTAAACAAATATTTGAATTTTTCCCATGTTCGTATTTTTAAAGTCAAGGTAATACAAATAATAGGAAATTTATTCCAACCGAATTCTTTCTAAAATATCGATTTCGATGAACTGGCTCTTACCAAAGTTATATATGGACAATGAGGAACCGCAGAACCCGTTTTTTATTTTTTTATTTATTTTTTTACCCCCCCTTTTTACTTTTTTCAAAGAGAAAAGAAATCCTTTTTTTATTAGTTATTAAGCGCGGATACACACTTTCTATAGGAAACAAGATTAGTAGTTGTCTAAGGAGATACTACACATAATAAGATATTGCCGTTGCCTTAGGCGAGTCACATATTACGTGTTTACCGCTTGTTTTATTATTTGGTTTATTATTTATTTTAGTTTCGAAATTGGATTTATGTTTTCATTTCATATCATGGTTCAAACGTTCAAAATCGGTTGGGTTTTACTAATCTTTTCGAAATAGGAAAAAGTTTCCCATAGAACCCCTGGATCATCTGTCAACTATTTAATCAATTACTTCTTCGGAATGCTAAAAAGATTATTTTATTTTTTTTAATATGATACCGGGATTGGTCTTGAAAATAATCAGAAATCTATAAATTCGAATCGGAAGAATAAGAGTTGCCTTTTGATTATTTCAGATTAATTGGAACCAATACAAATCAAATAGATGAAACAAAGAACAAAATTGGGACGCTATGTACATTACATATATGTGATTGATATTCTATATATATCAAGATAGATATATGTAAATTGATTCATATTAAACCTCTATCTTTATAGAGTCAAACTTTATACACTACAATAATAGATAGTATGGTAGAAAGAAATAGATTTTATTTCTTTCTACCATACTATCAGATTTCATAGAATACTGCTGATTCTAGTCCGATCATTTCATTTAAGAGTAAGACGCGAAATTGAAATCCTTTTTCATTTTTTCTTCCATCATTGCATTGATAAGAACTAAGAAGTAAAGTTTAAGTCAAATTAATCACTTTGACTTACCGTTTTTACGTAAATTATAAGTAAGAAGGCAGTAGGAACTAGAATGAACAGTGCAGTAGCAATAAATGCGAGAATATTTACTTCCATAATCTCATCGTTAGATTTCTCTTTAATTCACAATAACTCGGGATTTAATCCCATAGAGATGATAAATCTTTCGTCGGTAAATTCAATGGTATAAATTACATCTCGATGATATCGAATCGGATCAATATCATGAATAACAATATCTGAACTATCAAATCGATTCATCGTCAAGAATTGAATAGTATAACATAGGAAGATCTTTTATCCATACCAAATTCAAGAATTTATTTCTGATCCAATCCAAAATTCCTTTACTTTTTTTAATATTCTCATCCTTCGATTAGTAATAGGATAAACATATATCAAAAGTTCGGTGTGAAATTGGAATGAGATAGATTGTTTAAAATGCAAATAATTAGGAATTGAAATTAGTACTTGAGGTTATACAAAATCGGAGCCAGAAAAGGATAAACTTTGAATCTTAAAGTATTCTATCAAAATCAAAGGAACTGCGTTCCATTTTTTTTGTATCGTGCAAATTCCATTTGTGTGTGTGTGTTCGTGGGAAACATATTCTATAGTACTCTATTTCATTACACAGATCGGGAGTAATCGAAAAAGCCAGGTCTAGTAGTACGGTATCTCCTTCTCTTGGAATCCTGAATATGACGCTACTAATAATTGTGCTAATCCACATATGTTTCTTTTCCATCAATCAGTATTAGTTGAAGAAATGGAAATTACCCTATTGGTTTGATGAGAAATGTGAAACGAAAAAAAAAAAGAAAAAGAAAAGAGAGATCCCTGTTAGGAATGAGATTCTGTTTGTTATTTTGACTCCCTTTCACAGAAGAAATGAATTGATGTATTCTTTTATTGGATTTCTATCCATCGGGACTGACGGGGCTCGAACCCGCAGCTTCCGCCTTGACAGGGCGGTGCTCTGACCAATTGAACTACAATCCCAGGAAAAAGGTGTACAGCATGCATATTCTTACGATTTCATTCAAAGCCTTTCTATTTCGATTTTAGATTCGAATTGTCTTGTTCTAACTGGCAGAGGCGGGACTAATATATTGATATTTATATGGATATGCACTTTAGCGAGATCTACACGGATTACTAGTAATCTGTTCGTTATTGCCAAATCGATTGAAAATCAATCTTTCAATGAATCAATGAAAATAAAAAAGAGTCTTTTGACTTTATACTTACAGATCTTGATATGACTCTAGATCATTAGCAAGATCTGAATTTGTGGAAAAAATACGTAATAAAATAAATAGTGGTAGGGATGTAGCAGATTTTTATTCTTCTGTATCAGAGCGCATTGGGCATTTCCGGAGAACAACAAATGGTTACATCATTTCATGGTGGATCGGCGAATTATTGGGCCGAGCTGGATTTGAACCAGCGTAGACATATTGCCAACGAATTTACAGTCCGTCCCCATTAACCGCTCGGGCATCGACCCAGGAAAAATCAATTTAAGTCCTTATTGATAATCCACGATCAACTTCCTTTCGTAGTACCCTACCCCCAGGGGAAGTCGAATCCCCGCTGCCTCCTTGAAAGAGAGATGTCCTGAACCACTAGACGATGGGGGCATACTTGCCCGACCGC